>QJNY01000409.1:0-74494 GCA_004155945.1 Monosporascus sp. mg162 | reverse complement strand
CGTCGTGATTGGGCGCCCGATCATGGGAAGCTGTCGAATGATGCTTTTGACAGATTGGCAACCCACACCAGCTGTCGGCGCCAACCGACAAGACTCGGATTTCTGGTCTCAACCATGGTACTTTGCTCCTCCGGGACAGCGATTGAAGGCGATAGCGGTGGTGGCAACAAGAAGGCGATTGCACCCGCGCGACTTGATTGCGAAGAGGCGGTGAAACCGGGATTGTGCAGACCTATCTGACGACAAATTATTATTGTACAAGTCGAGAATCCAATCTCAAAGACGTATCTTGATGATATTGTCGGGTCACTTCACGTATCCTACAGCTCAAGGGCAACAGGCAGCTCAAACTGCGTCTAGAATTCACACTGGCACGCATGACTGGGGCCGCTCCGAGAGGTAGGTAAGCCGGACAGGTGGGTATCAAGTTCGCGAGACTCTCCCCGACTTTGGGCCGGAATGGCCATAGTGGGATTATCCAAACTAGAAAGCGATTTGTGATTGTAAAAGGTGGGATCACTGCAGAAATAGCAAATCTCTATATAAGTTAGTGGGGTTGCCGAAAGTTAGACCATCCCCAGGGGTTCTTGTCATTCATTGGCCTATTACTGTCGTTTCGAATCAGAGTGTCACCCCCCCACTTAGCTTCTGAATCACACACCTTTTTTTGTATGGGCCTTTTCAGAATACATGTAATCCTTCGACAACAACACAATAGCAGCCATAATAACAGCAAATAAAGCTCTCGCGATTGTTTTTTATGCGTAATCTTATTGTTAATAACTTCTTCAACTTCGCCTTCTGCTTTGCGTTCCGTACTGCGAAAGCCCGGCCAACCTAGCCGAATCCCTCCTAAGCTACCTAGCCGTACGCGTTTTTCTTCAAGGCTAATTCGAATCGACGAGACTGCGAACGAACACTTCGAAATATCTCCCCGGGCTAACCCTACGATAACTCCGAAAAGGATTCGTAAGCCGTCTGCAAAAGCAGCTAACGCTATCGAAAAACGCCGAATTACTTCTTCCAATACCCGGAATAATAACTCCCATAAAACAACTATTAGTAAGCGATTAGCTGCCGCGAAAACCGCTTCGAAAAACAAAAAAAAGGGCAAACAGCAAACAGTTATTCCTGATGCTAAAAATATTAAAGAATCCGAAATTAAGGTTGCTACGGATATAAAAGGGGATACGGGAAGCGCCTTTAAAGCTACGAATAACGAACCTTCCGAAAATGAATCCATTCAAACCGAGCCCTTCCGTAATAAAGCTATTCGAAACGAACTTTCTAAAATTACTTCCGAAGCTGTTTTCGAAGCTGCTTTTAAAAACGAAGTTATTCGAAACGAATCTTCCGAAGCTGCCCCCGCTGAAAACGAAGCCGATTTGAAATATACCGATCGTAAAGATACTTTACTTAAAGCTTTTTAACCGAAACCCTTAAATATACGTACGCAGTTTTTCAGTATTATTAAGGTTATTGTTAACGGCAAGCCCCCAAAAAAACAACCTAATAAAATACGGAACGCTATTCAAATCATTAATTCGTAACAACTTAAACGATATATTAATAACTATTATACGATAATATTTAAGCATAAGGAAGATTCGCCTGATTCTATCAAGCAACGCGTTGTTAATTATATCAACGAAAAACCGCAAAGGGAATACGAATATAACTTTTGGCGTACGTTCGTTCAAGCTGGGAAACTTACGTAACGCCGCGAACCTAGCTACGAAGCTATATTACAGCTTTCTAAGGTATTACCATACGGTTACTACGAAGTTAATAAGCTTGTTAAAGCTATTACTAATATCGCAAAGCACAGCAACAAAAAAGGCGTTTTCCTGGACTTTATATATAGCTTTAGCCTTCGATTAAAGGAACCTTAACCCCAACTCGACCCTGCCCCTAAACCCTTTAATAACGCAATAAACCGAAAAACCTTTCTTACACCACGCTCCCGTATTAACGATAATCCCTTTATTAGGGCTTCCCGAAACCGTGGCGTTATAGGCGTTACAGGAACATCTACGCCTATAGCCTTTCCCCCTAAGGACTTTCTTCCAGCAACTCTTACAACAACAGGTCGAAAGCCTATTACGAAATACCCATCTATACCTACTTCGGGTATGCAGGCCGAATTCGATAAAAGCTTTAAGGTCCGTAAAGCCTTATCGAATGCGCTTGAATGCGGGAAAAGCAGGAGTTGCCCTAACTATAAAAGTATAGATCCCCAGATGTGTTAGGTTGAAAACGGCACTCGCTACTATAATATAACACCCCGGCAGTTCGTTCGCTGATGCAACGATATTACCCGTTACGACGTTATATATAAAACGCCTTCGATTAGGTTATATTACGAGCTTTACGAAAAGAGGAACGCGGCAGACGCGGGATTCGAAAACGTTAAAAAATGGCGCGAAGCAAGCTAACCTTTAGGGGCTTTGGAAGCTAGGCCTTTAAAACGGCGGAATAATAGCAGCAATAACAATACGAATATCATACATAATCACTTCGAGGAAGGCTTTTTAAGTATAGTAGCTAGTAGGCTTTAAGCTAACAAACAACAGCCTTTAACGGGATATATTATACAGCAGGATTACCTAGCTGCCCAAGCTTTTCAAAGCCTTTCGAATCCGACGATTGCGGTGAGCGAATATAACGATCAACAAAAGTTACCTCTTATGCCATACCCTTTAACGCGAACGAATAACAACTTTTTCGATTTGCTTATTCGCAGTTTTTCGCCTCTTATTTCCGAAGACGTAGATACTAATAAATTGCTTTAAGACGTATGCAAAGGATTCGCAGTAATACATAGCGGTAATGTAAAGGAGATTAGGGATTTATATAACGCCCTGCGAAACGATAATATTACGCTTTAACAGATACGTTACCTTCCTAACGAATGGTTTATATCTCGAAGGATTAGATGGGAAGTTTTTAGGCCCTTTAGATTATACGTTAAATCGCATATACGAAACGCGCTTAAGTTCGAAAACGCGTTCCAAGAGCTTAGGGCGCCGTCCTATTCGCGATTAAGTAAGTTGTTTCGCAGAAATAGTGGTTAAAGGTAGGCGTTCTTTTTCGTTGTCCTGTTATTGCCACTGATTATAGTGCAATAACAGGATAACGAAAGAAAACGCCCACTTTTAGTTAACATTTTTCATAAACAGCATATATGGGAAAGCAGATTGTTTTTTAACATGGACCGTTTTTATCCGTTAGGTAACGGTACATTTCTTTTAACTAGCAAAACGTTAAGAAATTAACCTATTTCAAAAGATTTTAATACTTAGCAAAAGAGTTATAACAATTTTATAACGTATATTAATACCTATTAACATTTGTATCCTTTATATATTGACGTGTTGCTAACAACTTAGCCTTTTTACAGGTTCCTTAAACCTCTAACCTTTTTTCAACGCTTATATACGCAGCGGAGCAGTTATCCGAAGCTCGCCGTCGATACCGCCTCGGAGTTTCAGGTGATTGGGACGACGAAGAATACGATGAACGGCATGACTAGTGCCTTAGAATAACATCACCTGAAAAAGAGGAAGCTTAAAAGGATACGGATACGGATATGGATACGGATGTAGATATTTAATACGGAAAAGGCTTTAGTAACGTTTAATACGTTGTTTTCCAATTATATATATATTATTCAATCAAATCCCAGCTTACGCGCGCGTTCTTAAAATGGCTTTTAATCTTCTGCTTCCGTTACCCAACGTATTCGTAACATTTTGCGAAGAACAACCCGAATTGTTTGTCGTTAGGAAAATCGTTAAGCGTATATTTAGCGTGGCGACGAACATAAGTTTTAAGGTTACCGAAGAACGCTTTAATAAAATTGAAGTTAGGTAAATATGGAGGAAGATACTGCAACTTTACCTTAACTTTTTCGTACATCGTATATATTTCGTCCGAATAATGGAAGCTAACGTTATCTATCACTAATACGGAACATGGCCCAGGGAACGGGTTCATTAATGGCAACACCCTTTCCTTTAGCCATAAAGTGAAGCTTTTGCGGTTGGTGGACCTTTGATATATAAAGGTATTTAACAGCCCGTTTACAGTGATCGCCGGCAGTATATTAAAGCGACGGCTTCGCTTTAAGACCTTTCGAACGAACGAAGTAAAGCCTTTAGGTGCTTAACCGTAACGACGGTTAGCATTACGCTTATTAACGCCCGATTCGTTTACGAAAACAAATATATCGGAAAAGTATTTAGCAACGGCGTAAAAATATTACGTCTGTTAACCCGAATCCGCCTACGCAGCCTTACTCTTTAGCTTTTTATTTTCCCAGTTAACAGCTTTTAGGTATTCCGAAATCGTAAAGATAGTTACGTATATATCGCAGTAATCGGTAAGGAACTATTGCATTTCGTCGAAATATAGGTCGGGTTTGTAAGCTAATTCCTTTAACAGCTTTTATATAACCAGTTAATTAGGATAACGCATAACGGAATAACGCGTAATAGCATAACACTTACGTCAAGCGCCTAAGAGAATAACCTTAAAGTTCCTTTATAGTAATAATTTATTCCGCTTATAAGGAATCGCCCGGTCGCCTTATATTAAGCGCGATATCGCTGGATGGTACGAATCTTAACGTTAAAAGCTTCAGCGAGGTCCGCGTTAAAATAGCCCGTTTCGGCAATACAGGCCAATAAGTTGTAT
Source organism: Monosporascus sp. mg162 (assembly GCA_004155945.1). Classification (NCBI taxonomy): domain Eukaryota; kingdom Fungi; phylum Ascomycota; class Sordariomycetes; order Xylariales; genus Monosporascus; species Monosporascus sp. mg162. The sequence goes on along the minus strand of QJNY01000409.1, from coordinate 69,799 downwards.
TTCTGTACGGCGGTAAGGCGTTTGCCATGTTTGGCATTCGTATCAAGATCAATTGGGACTTTAGCCACCTCAAAGTATCGTGAATCATAAGAATTTTCTATAATAAAAGCTTTAACGCGTTGTTGTTGTGTTGCTGTCGAAGATTGACATGGATTATGAAGGGGTCCATACAAAAAAAGGTGTGTGATTCAGAAGCTAAGTAGGGGGGTGACACTCTGATTCGAAACGACAGTAATCTGAACTACTCCCATTTCGAATCAGAGTGTTCCCCCCCACTTAGCTTCTGAATCACACACTTTTTTTTTGCAACACAACCGCGAACTTTGGATATATCGGAATTCAAAGCCATATATCTTAACAACCAAATGGCTAGGAACGTACAGCCATATACAATTATGTAGCTCCCGATGAGGGCTATATTTTGATACTATACATATCTTTGTAGTTGCTATATTCGATAAGAAACAAGTCTTTTAATACGGTTTGCGGTTAATTTTAGAGTTTCGTTTAATAGCTGTTTTAGCTGTTAAATCTTTGCTTAGTAACTATATATCGCTATATAAGAAAAAATACCTATATGTTCGTTAATAGATATATTATAGATATTTTGGGCCAGTAAACGAAATTTAACCTAATTATTTTGCTAGTAATTGATATAACTTCTTAAATACTGTTCCAATATTTGATTTAAATGTTTTATTTATTTATCTGTTTGTAGGTAATATACTGTAAAAAATTTAAGCTTAACGCTTATCTACTTAAAGAAGTTAATACTAAATTTTGATATAAAAAGCTTATCTTTGTTTAAAATTTTTTTTAATATTCCATATTTATTGAAGTATTATCGGATAAAGCCATAAGCTTATTCTTTTACCGTTGCATTTCTTTTTAAAGGTAAGAAATACTTATGTTTGGTGAATTTATTAACGATTACCCATATTCCATCGTATTAATTCCAGTAACGAGATCTTTTGATAAGGGTAAACCGGTAATAAAATCCCAAGCGATAATATTCCAAGCATTTTTTAGAATATTTATGGGCTGTAAAAGTCTATAGAGCTTATATTAAGCTGCTTTTGTCTTATTGCAAATATTGTAATCTTTGATTACTTATTTAATAATTTGTCTACGTCCTGGACAGTCGTACTTTTTTTATAATCGTTTAGTAATTTTGAAGATATCTTAATATTTATGTAATAAATTTTCGTGGAATTTTTTATGGAATTACTTTTATTGTTTTCGAAAGATGTAAATTTTGCCATAATAGAACAGCTGGTTTCCAGTTTGTTTATTTAATTTTTGCACCTTTTTTTATTTCTTTTTATTATAGAAGTTTCGGAATTTCGTTAAAGATTTTGTAATAGGTTGCTTTAGTATTTTACATAACCGTAAGGTACCGTCTTTAGTTTGTTACAATACTTGTATTCGACGTTATAGAACCTTGGAATCGTAATTTCCTTTACGACTTAAAATATTTGCTTAAGTATTTTTTTCTCCTTAATATAATAGATTCGAAAATTAAATTTCGATAAGAAAATTATTTAAGTTTCGTATCGTTTGTTTAATTTTCAAGTCGGTATAAACCGGGTAAAGGTTTTATGGTTTAAGCAAATATCGAGAAGCCTTTTAGTTCCGTTAAGGAAAGATTTTTATTCTTTAAAAGCGTTAATAATTATTAGCAGCTTTTTGTCGTAAATTTTATATCTAAGTTCTACGTTTCACAAAGCCTTAAAATAATATTAATTCCTATTTTCTTTTTATTATTCCAAAATTACGCCTAAGACAATAATCTAAAGCATCTGTTTTTAGGCGTTTATTTTTGTCGGCGTTAAGTAATCTTATTATTAGCGATTTGGTAATATCGTTTTCAAGGAGCTAAAAAGTTTTTTTAGCCTCCTTTAAAAGTTCGAATTCCTTTCTAATATACTCTTTAATAATAAATTTCGTTAATCTTAGGTGCTATATCGTACTGTTACCGATTCGTAGTAGTTTCGCTGTAATAAGTTAACGTTTTGTTTGTAGGATGCGAAGGTTACATAGGTTACTATTACGCTAATATCTTCGATAACAAATTGATCAAACTTGTTTATCAGCGTAGCAACTACTTAATCATACTTATCTCGAATGAAATTATTGGTTTTCCGGTTATCGTACTAATACTTTTTTTTTCAGAACTGCTGGAAAGATACCAGGTATGACGACTATGGGCTTAACCAACTATTAAACCTAGTCGTACAGTTTATGTTGGCAGTGGTATCGTGGAAATTTAAGCAATAAAGCGATAGTTACGTTTGGTAATAACAGATATAAATCTGGGTAATTAATTATTAATTGCAAGCTGGTACTATCTAAACTATAGGAAATAATAAGCGTATATATACTTTTATTAGCTCGACCGGCTCGAACCGGCTCGATTTTCCTTTTGATGGTAAAACCCCTTTGAGCCTATCGAGTTACTTCGAACTATTATCCGGCTCGATTGGTTCGAGGCGCCAAGTCCTCTTTTATCTGATTAGGCGTTATAAGCCTATCGAGCCAGTTACGTAACCCTGGAGCTATATCGGAAATACCTTCCATAACCTCCGACCGTCTGTTAATCGAATTAAAGCCTTTAACCATAATACAATTTCCTTTTTTTTAGGATCTTTATCTTTAAAGATTAATTTGTTTGTCGTATTTGTTTAGTAAGTAACTTCTTTTCTTTTATATTATTTTTTTAGTATTTAACCGCTATGTCAGGTTATATCGAAAAATAGAAATCCCGCAAGCGTAATAACGCTTTAGTTTTATCTAAAACAATTTATACCCTTAGTTTTAATATGTCCGCGTTTTCTTATTCGCGCTGCAAATTTAAAGGAAAGATTTGTAAAGCTTATTCTAGTTCTGGAAAGTACGTTTGCTATACCGAGCATAATGGTTTTTATAACCTATTCGGGCCTTCCGAAGCCGAATATAACCGGTTAATCGCTGAAAAAAACCGTTTTAAACTTTAAGAATGCCTTGCTGAAAAAAAGCTGCTTTCCATTTAATAACGTTTTAATGAATTGCAGCAGTATTTTAGCAAATTATTTGGCCGTTTAGCCCGTTTGCGGAACCAAAAAAAGCTTTTGCGTAAGCGCGGAATCGAAATGTTACGTCGGGGTATCCAAAGTACGAAAGCGATAAAGGAATTCGAACGTTTAAAACGCGAGCAATAGCAGCTGGAAGCTAAGGTTACGTTTATGCAAATTTTCCTACCCGCCGACTGGCCTCCTTTTGGTAACTTAGATTAAAGTATTCTTAATTCTGGCGCTTCCGGCGTTACTGGTGAAAATTCTTTAGGAAGCGTTAGGTATTCGTAAGGTTTTTCGTAAATTCCTAGGTATTTTCAGAATCTAAATAATCTTTTTACTTAACTAGGTACTAGGTAAGTCCTTTTTCTTTACGTATATTCAGTATCTTTTCTGCTGCGTAAATTAATATATTTTTCATAATTGTTTTATTTTGTTTTTGTTTTGTATTAACTTTAATTATATCTGTTACTGATTTTAATAGGGAAATATAAAAAACTGGATAAAGCTTAATCTTCGGTAATAGCTTTAATTTATAATTATTTTCTAAAAGAATTTTGGCGATTTTGTATACGCCGATATATTTAAAATCGAATTTTTTATTTAGCTTTTTGGTTTGGATATTTTTGGTAATTAGGTAAACCACTTTCCCTTTTGAAAAGGTTAATCCTTTTTACTTTTTTTGGTTATAGTATCTGTTTGTTTAGTTGCGTACGAAATTAAGCTTTAATTTTATTTTTGCGTATAGCTATTTTAATTGTTTTGATATAAAAATTACTTTAACGTTAATTGGTTTATTTTTATATAAATTTGGGTAAACTTTAAGTATAAAATTAAAATTGGTAATTGCTGGCGTCGTTTTAATACTTTCGTAATAATTAATGTTATAAGTTAGTTATATAATTAACAACTTTTTAATTTAGTTGTTTTGTTCGTAATTAATATAACATCGTAGATACGTTTTTAGCGTTTAGTTGGTGTTTTTTGTTTGTTCGTTTGTTTAAGGTTTAAATGCGCTGGATAATTTGTAATTTAATCCAAGTTAAGCTATTAGTTTTTGCTAGAATTTCGAAATAAAGGTAATACCTTTATCCGAAATAATTTCTGTTAAAAATCCGTAAGTATTTAAAATATATTTAAGGAAAATATATGCAAATTGTTTTGTATCGGTATTTTTATTATAAAGTAAAAAATAAAAAAAATTCGTAAATCGATTAACGATTACGAAGATGCTATCGTAATGTATTTTTGTAGCTAGATTTTTAATAAAGGAAGCTTGGTAATAAAGTCGAATGTAATCGAATTTTATGGTTGTTCGGCGACTGGTAAGGGTTGTAATTTTCCGTAAGGCTTATGTCGTCGTACTTTTACCCTGGCGTAAATATCGCATTATTGTATTACCTTTTATATTATAGTTTTTATTTTAGAAAAGTAATATATCCGTTATAAACGTTTTAAGGTTTTGTAAATCCTTAAATATCTATATACCGGGTATTCATGTATATTCCGTATTAAATTCTTTTGTAGGTTTTCGGGTATTTATATTTTATTTATTTAGTATTTTGTTAATTAATTAGTATTATATTATTAAATACCTTGGTATATATCAGCTGGTATTATTTGTATCGTAATAATTCGTTACTGTTTTAGATATTTTTCGGGTATAATATCGAAAATTGTTTGTTATATTTTAACCTTAGGTTTTTCCAGGTTAAGTTGTTTGCTAAATGCATTTGCTTTGTTATTTTTTAATCCTTTTCGATAAATAATAACGTAATCGAATTTAAAAAAGCTTTCTACATAACGTAATTATTTTTCGACAAATTCTCGTATCGTAAAAAAATGGATAATGTTCTTGTAATCCGTATATACCTTGATTTGGTACATACTACTTTTAAGATAATATTTAAACTTTTTAAAGGCGTTAACGATAACTAAAAACTTTTTATCGTAGATGGGATAATTTCATTCTGTTCCGTATAGCTTATAGGAATAAAACGTAATCGAGTAAAGTTTTCTTTAATCGTTTCGATGTTTAACTACAGCTTTTAAGGCATAATCCGAAATATCGGTTTTTAGCTTAACTAGTCGTTTTGGGTCGTATATAATTAGTATTGGTTTACTGGTAAAAGCGTTTTTGATTTGTTGAAAAGTTATTTCCTTTTTTGAAGTCCATTTAAATAGTTTATTTTTTTTGGTAAGTTCCGTTAATAGCATAGCTATCTTGCTGAAATTACGTATGAATCGTCGGTAATAATTAACGAATTTAAGGAATGCTGAAGTGGAGTGGAGTGCAGGAATGGGTGCAGCTATAGCTGCAGCAGCCACTACAGCAGCTATTGCTAGCTACTGCAGCTGCTATTGCCAGCTACTGCAGGTACTATTGCAGCCACAGTTTTTACCTACTTCCGTCTGCTTCATTGCTGGGCATCTCGGCAATCTACTCGGCTATAGCAGTAGGTCAGCGATGGTCTATAAATTGCTGCTGACCTGATAACTCTTGTATACAGTTTCATATAGCATCAAGAGCTTTAGAGATAGTCAAGAAGTCCCATCATTCTTCCCAAGCACTGATTAAGATGTTCTGCGTGCTGCAACTTCGATGAGCCCTGTTCCAATTCAATGCTTATATTTTTTTAACGTTAGTAGGTTATATTCAATTTTTAACTGCTAATAGCTTTTTAAAGTTTATGCGAATTTGTTCTGGCGTAATAATATATTTTAGGAATTCGACCTTTTGCTAATAAAAATAACTTTTTTCGGTATTAACCAAAAGTTTAACGTTTTGTAGCGCCTGTAAAACCTGATAAATATATTCTTCGTACTTTTTTTCCGTTTCCGAGTAAATAAGAATGTCGTCGAGGTAGCAGATAACAAAAATATCCAGATATTTTCTTAACATATGGTTTATTATTCGTTAGAAAGTCGCTAGTACGTTAGTTAATTCTATAGGGGTAACTAAGTATTCGTATAAGCTATATTTCGTTTTAAAGGCTATTTTTTATTCGTATTTTTCCTTAATCCGAATTATGTTATAACTATTTCGAAAATCGAATATTATAAACTATTTTGCTCTGTATAGGCAATCTTTTATTTTAATGATTAATAGTAACGGCGTTCTGTTCTTAACGGTAATATCGTTAAGTTATCGATAATCTACCATTAATTAAAGCTTTCCCCTTTTTTTTAGTACAAAGAATATAAGGTATTTAGCTAGTAATTTAAAACGTCGAATTTATCCTTTTCGAAGCTTATTTTCGAAGTAATCGCGGAATGCGTATAATTCTACATAATTCAGGTTATATATCGGAGAAAAGGCGGTACTTTTATTATTTTTAAAAATTATTTCGTAATCTTATTCGCTATGCTTTAATAATTTAATATCAAATTCCTTACTAAATAACTTGCCGTACTTATAATACTATAAAATACCTTAATTATTTATTTTAGTAACTTTTCGAACGGTCGTTTTAAATCGTTATTTATCTGCTTAAATTTTGCTTTAAAGTTAGCAATAATACGTCGTATTTTTCAGTTATACTTTTTTTTTTAGATCTATCGTATTGCTTTTAATAATAAGGTTTCGGCCGTTTTTTTATGCTTATATTCGTTTATCTTATCGATTGAATATTAAGATCTTTCGTCGTTTAGCTTATCGTTAGAAAATAAATAATAATTTATTTCGCAAATTTTCCAGTTAATAACCGGGTTATAATGTTCTAACTATAGCAAACCTAGGATTAAATCGAAATCTTTGATGGCGATAACGTCGAAATTAATAATTTATCTTTTTTCTTCAATAAAGGTTTTAAGGTAATTAATCTTATATCGGATTTATCCATCGTCGTAATTAAATATTTAACCTTCGGCGTTTTCAACTTCGTAAAAATATTCCTTATCCTTCCATAGTAACTATAACTTATTAATTACTTCCGGGGCGATATAATTACCTTTTATTACGCCGTAATCTATAAATGCGGTATATCGCTTATTTTTAATTCGTATTTATACCGTAATAAATTTCTTTCGTACCGTTCGCATCGCATTTAAAACCCTTTTAAAATATTGCTGTTTACCTTCGTTTTTTCTACTAACTTAAGGCCCTATCATAAGTAACTTAAGTCTTTTAGGCTATTTTCGAATTATTGAATTCTTTTTTTAAATCTTTTATTCTTATTTTGGATCCATTTCAACTGCTGCTTTTATTGGCGTAACGTTGCTATCAAGTATTCCATTTAATTCTGGAACGTTTCTTTAATAATGTATTCTAGTTCCGGGGTTTTCCCGCTTTAACTCGAAAAAAAGCGAATTTCCTCCTATATAGCTAATTGCTTTTTTAGGTCCTCCGTAAAAGCTAACTAAATCCGTAAATCGGTAATTATTTTTTGGTAGTACTTTTTTACTGTTCTTTAAATTAGTTCTTTTTGCGTTTGGTAATCGCACTATTCGTAATAGCATTAAGGTTTATATGCAAGGCAATATTTGCCTTTTAGCTAGCTTTTAATAGCTGCTAGCTCGTTAATCTTTTCTATCGTTACGGCTTTTCGTATATAGCGATACCACCTTTAATCTCTAAAATCACTTCCAGTTCGATTTTTAAAATCGAAGCCTTATCGCTACATACGCATAATTCGTTGCGCGATATATTCTTTCTCATTTTCGTATACCTCGCATTGCGGTCGTCGACAGCTAACCACGTAAAGTTTTCCATGCCGATCGGGTTCTCCTAAGCATAGGTTTTCGTCCCATCCTCGGTATTCTTTCAGTTATGCGCCAAGTATTAACTAGTTATTTTTCTGTTATCGTTTCTGCTGTACGCAGATAAGTAGCTTGTCGTTATTTAGCTCTTTCCATCCTTCGTGCTTTTATAGCTATTAGGTAATAATAGGTCCAGTAATTCTAGCTTTTTTAGCCCTTTTAGCTTTTACTTAAGCTAGCTTCTTGGCTTTTCTTATTCCCTGTTGCATCTTAGGTAAAAGGTTGTCGTTATTTTTGGCGCGGATTATATTTATCGTTTTTCTGTCGCCAGGTTCCTTTTTGTATTAATTCCTAAAAACTGGAACTTAATATACCTTTTTCGGGCTTTTGCATTTTTGCGTAATATATCCGGGTTTACCGCAGTTATAGTAGGTAAAAGATTTTTCTTTCGACTGGATGGCCCCTAATTCCATAAGTCCTAATTAAGTTCTATAAAAGGTGGAAGGCGTAAAGCGCCTTTGACCTTAGTTAACTTTTTAAAATTTGGACCGTAAAGCGAACTGTTTACGTCGTTTTCGTCGTCGTTTAAATTGTCGATTATCGATCTTTATAACCTTAGCGATATATTTATCGAATGCGTTAAATCATTCGATTTTAATAATTTCGTTTTTAATATCGTTTTTTAATTTTTTGTAAAAGACGTCGATTAGGATATCGTTTTCGTCGTCGACCCATCCTGCCTTAGATATAAAATTCTTAAACTCGACAGCATATTTAAAAGTTGATCCTTTCTATTTAAGCTATAAAAGGTCCTATGCAACTTTTTATTTTGCGTTCGGGTTATCGAAATTGTCCTTAAGTTTTTGTTCGAAGTTAACGTAATTTTCGAAAAAAATTTTAATAACCGTTTTTTAGTCGTTTTCCGCATTTTCTAGGTAATTTCGTAACGTAAGCTTAAATTAATTTAAAACGTTTCCTTTTAAGAACTTTATTATAATAAGGATTTTGTCGGCGTTACCTTTAATCTTTTTTAATCGTAGATATATTTTAGCTTAGGTTAGAAAACTTTGAACCTTTTTTATGCTATCGTAAGGTTCGGGTTTTTAACCTTAAGTTTTAAAGTAACGGTTGCTAGTACCGACTCGATTAAGGCGGCGGCTTAAATAGTAAACTGTTAAATATAGGCTTTAAGCTATTAGATACGTTTTTATAGTTGCTGAACTAGGGTAAAAACGGTAGCTTCGGCGTTAGTCAACATTTTAATAGTATTAAATATTGCTTAAAGTTTGACGGTACTATTAAACAAAAGTTTGCAACGTATAATGAATTGGGACAGGGCTTATCGAAGTTGCAGTACGCAGAACATCTTGATTAGTGCTTGGGAAGAATGATGAGACTTCTTGACTATCTCTGGAGCCGATGATGCTAAAAGAAACTGCATACAAGAGTTGTTAGGTCAGTAGCAATATATAGACCATCGCTGACCTACTGCTATAGCCGAGTAGATTGCCGAGATGCCCAGCGGTGAAGCAGATGGAAGTAGGTAGAAACTGTGGCTGCAATAGTACTTGCAGTGGCTGGCAACAGCAGCTGCAGTAGCTGGCAATAGCAGCTGCAGTGGCTGCTGCAGCAATAGCTGCACCCATTTCTGCACCCCACTCCACTCCAATAACGGCTATAAGTTTAACCAATCATTAAACCTAGTCGTACGGTTTATATTAGTAATAGTATCGTAAAAATTTAAGCAATAAAGCAATAGTTACGTTTGGTAATAATAAATGTAAATTTAAATAACTAATTATTAATTACAAACTGGTATTATTTAAATTATAGGAAATAATAAACGTATATATATTTTTATTAGTTCGACCGGCTCGAACCGGTTCGATTTTCCTTTTGGTAGTAAAACCCTTTTAAACCCATCGAATTACTTCGAGCCATTATCCGGCTCGACTGGTTCGAAGCGCCAAGTCCTCTTTTATCTAATTAGGCGTTATGAGCCCATCGAGCCAGTCATGTAACCCTGGAGCCACATCGGAGATGCCTTCCACAACCTCCGACCGTCTGTCAATCGAGCCAAGGCCTTTGGCCATAACACCAGGTTGTATGCGAAGTTTTTACAATAAGCTACGTTATATAAACGCAACGCTTTGGAGCTTTTAAGGCTTTAAAGAAATATATCCACTTTTTCGTATCCTTTAATCGGGATAAAGTTGTTTCTTGCGTATATACCGTCGTCTTGGATTATTATTTTATAATTTAAGAACCTGTTAATTAGGTTAGAAATATATATCGTAGACCTTAAGTTCAAAATAGACGAATTTCTTAAGGAGTAAAACGCGACGTTTATCGTACTGCGTTAATCAAGAATTAAAAAGTACGCTAGGATTCGTTTTACTCTCTTTAAAAATTAATTTATTTTTTAAGTAATTAATTTCTTTATAGTTTTCGACAGACGATTAATTTTTCCCTTTAAGGATTAATCGGATGTAATTCGGTCCTGGACTAATATTGAAACTTCCTTACTGGGCTTGAACTTTATTAGAGCTTTGTTAGAAAATGCGTAATAGTATTAAAGTAACGTATGCCCAAGGTTTGGGTACGTTTTATACCGAATCCTTTATACGTTTAACTTTTGGCGCTTTCGCTTGTTGCTGCTGCTGTTTCAGCCCGTTTAGGATTTTCTATAATTATCTCGTTTCGGCCCTTTCTTAGAAGTTTTATTATATGGCTAATTGTTAATACCTTTTTTTTTCTTCCTAATTAGGATCGTCCTGATTAAAAGGATTTACTGGAGCTTTATAGAAGGTCGAAAATACTGCCTTAACGTTTCTTACTAAGTGTTATAGATTCGTTATGGTCCAGTAGTTTAAAAAATTAGCCTTAATCTTCAAATAATTAATCGTTTCTTTTTCGATATTATCCCGCTTAAGAAGTATGAATAAATTCGACCAACTAGGTATAATCGGTTTTACTACTGTATATAACTAATTCGTTTAAATAACTGGTATGATTATTTTGGAAACCCCGTAACGCTGGCTTTAGGCCATAATTTCCTGCCATTTCGTTATCCATTTATTAAATCTTTTAACAGCTTTCAGGGCCTGCTTTAATTCTTTTTCGTATTTACGTTTAATATTTATAAGTAATCGGCTGTCGTAAACCTTTTCTGATTGTTGTAATTTAGCGTACCAGCTCCTAAGGTCGTTATCTGAGCTTAAGCAAATTTGCTTAATCGATAAGGAAACGTTATCAAGAACCCATTTTATGAATTCGTTAAAATTCTTTCGGGAAGTTTTGTATTTTCAGTTAGGTAGGTATAGGTTATAAAGTTCTGATTATAAGCTTATTTGCTTTCAGTTGTTATTTCGAGGGTACTTGTCGGATGGCTCGTATAATCGATTTTTTCGACTTGTAGAGTTCCTTCGAGAAAAGTACTAGCTGCTTACGTCGTTATTTGGTGAATCAGTCTCTTTGGATAAGAAGTAATAACGGGTACTGTAGGTTTGACAGGCTATGGAACGTTCTGATCAGGATTAATATAATTTTACAAGTCATATCCCTTAGCTCTGGTTCTAAATTCGTCCTTAAATTTATCCCAATTTTTAAAACCGGTATAGATAATTGCTGACGTCGTCGATACGGTCGCCATTGTGACTAATAAGTATACAGATAATTGCTACTGATGTGCAGCCTATATCGTTTCAGTAACAGCTGATCAATTGATAGATAACGCGAATTGAGCGAATGAGCCTCTTAATTGTCAGATAGGGGAAATCAGTTGTTTTGTGTTCGATGACTAGCTGCAGGCGCTCTAGTGTGGGTGACCCACCTTTGAAGAACGAATTTTTCCTATTAGCGAATGTAGACCTTGTTTATTAATATACTGTAACATAACGATTATTGAAGCAATTCCTATCCGATTTTGAAATGGGTCCTGATAAAGAGTATTTTATTGCTAAGTTACTTGAAGAAGTGAGGAAAGGCAAAAGGGTTGAAGATTTAGCCGCCGCTTGGGATATCTTTGCTATAACGGTCCGGAGGCGCCGGGACGGCGGTTTTTTCATACAGGAAACCTTTAAACTTTATTAACACTTTTTAAAAGACGATAAGAATTTCGTAGCGGAGTGGATATGTAAAGAAGAAGATGCAGGACGAGCTTTTAACAAGGCTTAAGTCCGTTGCTTTGCAGAAGTCGTTTTGCAAAGCTATGGAAACGAGGAAACTTTAGGAGCACATTAGGTTGATGGCTTTATATACCGAAACCCTGGTATTAAAATGAAGTTCGGGGGGCAGCTCGACGCCTTTAGGGCGAAAGATATCCAAGATAACGCCTTTTAGCGGTATTATAAGTCTTTAAAGCGTATTATCGTTAAAAAGAAGATTAAGTCGAGAAGGATTACAAATATAGATAAGGCTAGCGTTTAAGAACGTAAATCCCGCGGTAGAAAGGTTTTGGGTAACGCTTTTAAAGGTTATACCAAGTTAAAAGTTTAAAAGTATTGTTTGGGCTTTTATTTTCGAAGTAATTATTTTAACGGGCGAAAGTTTGATTTCTATAGTATTTTTAAAGGAATTATATTGCAGGGATAACGGTTTTCTAATATAATCCCCCCGTAAAATATAATTCGTCCTCTTCGGGATGAAATAACGCCCGAATTGCTTTACGATGATTCCGTAAGGTTTATTTTTCGGAACCGAAACCCCCGAAAGCAACCGACGGAAAAATCCTTTTAATAAATAAATACGTTACGTACGAAACCGTCTAGCTGCAATACGAATGCAAAATTAATAACGTAACGTTAATTTATCTGCCGCCGTACTCTTTTTACGTATTACAGCCTTTAGATATAAACGTTCTTTCGTTATTAAAAATAGCTTATCGTTAAAGGACGAAACGCTAGCAAAGTTACGATGTATTTACGCTCCGGATAAAGCAGCGTTTTATCGAAACGTACGCTTACGCGCGCCGTAAGGCTATTACATGGAAAAACATTTACAGCGGTTTCCGTTACGTAGGGGTTTAGCTGCTAGATATAAATAAATCGTTAAAAATTCTAAGGTAGGTATCCGGAGTTAAATATTCCTAGGCCAGTTATTCCGATAAAAGGAAACCTTATAAATTACGCGATAATTCGACCTTTTTTACATCGAAAAAAAGCCAGGACTTAAAAAAACTGTCTAAACATTTCTTATTCGAAAACGCCGGTACGAAACGCGATTATCGGACCTTTATAAGGAAAGTAAGCAAAGCGTTAAACTGTAACGCTAAAGTTCTTACCGTTTTAAAGCTGGAAAATCAGCTCCTTTGCGAAAAAAACGAATCATTAAAGCCAATAGCGAAAAAAAAAAAGTTAAGCCTTCGCCGGGAGAATTATTCGCTAATATTAAAGATATTTACAGGGCCCAAAGGAAAGCGAAGCAATAACAGGCGAAGTTAGTAAAAAATTACAAGGCTTAAATGGCGTTAGCAAAGCAGGATCTATTGGAAAGTGCGCCTTCTGTATTAAAGCATATGCGAAACCCTTCATAACATTCAATTGCAATATTTTATATGGTGTTTTGTATCTAAATTCATGGTGTGGGTATGTTGATAGGGGTTAGGGGGGTGCTCTCCAAAGGTGGGTGCACTCTAAAGCTGGGTCACCCACACTAGAGCACGCACTCCTCTTTTTATGGAGTCTAGTCACGGAATCTATATGTTCCGATCAGAGGGAGCCTTTCCGTATATGGGTGCTAGCGCACCCCCTGCTAGCTGACAGTAGTTAAGTTGTTTGGATTAGTTGTTACGAGGTGCCAAGAAGTGTCCCGCTCAATCGTGTATCCCGCTCATACGTGTGGGACGTTATACGAGTAATTATGGGATAACCTTATCTGCTTAAAGTTTACAGGTAAAAAGGTTAGATTATTGTAGACACAAAAAAGGAAATTTACATGCCTGCGAAGCTAACGGCTTAATTGCATTTGGTGCTATAATATATATACAGTAGGGTGCCTATTAAAAATTTGTGTTTTGTCGCAGTGATCTCTGTGGCCGACCGTAGCGGAGGTGGTTAGAACATGAAAGCCTCTAACCATTCTTAGTTTCCTCGTCGCTCTAGGGTCAGCTTGAATCGCCAAGACCTTCCTGATAATGCACAATCGGGCATCTGTGCAGATATTTGGCCTCATGAGCCAGCCTCATCTGTTTCATCGCGTAATGCTCCTCGACTGGCTCTCATAGGGAGTTGTGAATGTCACTCTTTTGGAGCTGCGATATGATAGGCGCCTGCAGGGTCTATGTTGTTGGTCGCCACGTCGGCCGGCTTCGTTGGCCTCTGTCTTGTCCATTTAGACGTCATACAATTCCCTTCAGGGCCAAAATATGAGACACATTGCGTGGGGCCCGGGGACGGGGGAGGGGGGACCGGAAACCAACCGCGACCAGGTACCGTGTGACTACAGGCATGCCGTAGGGTCAGTTGGCTCCAGCGCGCGTCGCCTCATTTTTGACGAGATGCTGCCTGGAGAATGCCAAGGATAAGGTAGTGGATGGCAAAGTTCCCACGTGCTGACGCTCTGCCCGCGGTAGTCCGGACACAAGATTGGAAGACCTTTCCTCCATGGTCCAAGCTCGGTGTATTGCAATCCAAGCTTATATGGGCAGCTCACGGTTGACGTCTCGCCCAATTTTCCCCCGCCTCCTATGAGGAGCACATAGATAAGGAGGTAGCTGGAGATTCACCACTCAGCCTCCGGTCTTTGCACGGCACCTTCGCCAGCAGCCACGCGAGGAATCGTAACCTCCGTCACGCCAGTCTCGTGCTGAATTCTGGTCACAATTAAAACGCCTTACCTAGCCCTGGAATTCCGGAAAAGTCTTCTTGAACATGGCAGCGCTCTTTGCAGTCGCGGCAGTTAAGGTGGCCGGCGACATTTTTGCCAACCACCGCCATCGCCGCGAGACGCGGGCTCAGCTGGAGATGGCACGCGAGAGGCTGAGAGTGGAGACTGAGGCAAGAGAATGGGCGGAGAAGAGGAAGCAGGAAGCGGAGGAAGCGAAAGAGCGGGCCGAGAGGGAGCGGCAGGAAGCCGAGAGGGCGAGGGAAGAGGCCGAGGAGCGTGCCGAGAAGGAAAGGGGTCAGCGGGAGGCTCTTGAGCAGCTGATGCGGGATCTGTAAGAGAGTTTATTCCCATGTTTTCTCACTTAACTTCTTCTAATAACGCTTGCTAATTTGGGTTACCAGTGGCATGGACCCATCAGTTCCCGAGGTCTCGGACGAAGAGGTCGCCGCGGTCCGGCGAGCTATCAACTACGACCCAGAGAAGAAGAACATTGCGATTACGGGCAACCTCAACGCCGGCAAGTCGGCACTGATCAATGCGCTTCGCGACAGCGTCTTCGGCGACGGTGACTACGCGCCCACCGGCGCGGCAGAGACTACCATGGAACGCCACCGGTACCCCGACCCAATCCATGAGGGACACATCTGGTACGACACCCCCGGGGCCGGCACTCCAAACGTGACCGCTTTTGGATATTACTACATGCAAAAGCTCTTTGCCTACGACATGATAGTCCTCGCCCACGAGTCGAGTTTAACCGAGGTAAGTACCAGCCGTTGTCTTCGATTATCCGCAAATAACGATTGACGATCCGTCACAGTCCGATGTCCGTCTTCTTCAGGTTTGCCGGCTTCTGGAGCAGCCAGTTGTCGTGGCACGGACCAAGTGCGACATGCATATCCGGAACTACATGAACGAGAGGGGCTGGACCTCGGACCGGTCGCGAATCGCGTTCCTCAACGAGACGCGCCAGGACGTTAGGAAGTTCGTATCAGAGTCTACGCTGACCGGAGCGGGTGTGGATCCTCGGTTCGAAGACCTCGTTATCTCGGCGTCCAATGTTCGGCGTCTCGTTAAGGGCGAGCGCTCGCCCGTCGACGCTGCCGAAGCCTTAGTGGACGAGTCCAAGTTTCTCTGTGCATTGGGAATCTAGGCTCGAGATGCTGAGGAGGGGCATTCTTAACTCAGGGCTGGAGACATGAATGCATGAGGAGGTACCCTCGCTACTGTGAAGACAATTATGATAAACCGTACACAGGTATTCTCATCCTTGAGATTCTAGCCGGTTTAAGGATGAGCAATCCTATTTGGGCTGTGCCCTCGTTTTAACGTAGTGAGCTTGCGAACGAAGTGGAACGAAGGGTTATTGTGTCGTCCATCCGCTCCCTTGGAAAGCGATTTCCTAATTTGGAATTTTAGCGCGTCCTAATTAGGAAAGTGAAGGTACTTAAGCGTACCCTGCAGCCCGGGAGTATGGACCATCTCTAAGACCCCTGCCAATGTATGGCCCGTGCGAGACCCGGTAATGCCCTAAAGCCCGGAAGCCCTAAACCCCTATGTTCCTAACCTTACCTTATCGTCAACCTTATTGTCGATTTAGCTCACCATCGACCTACCTAACTATACTGCAACTGTCGAACTAAGAAAAAAGGGGGAGTAGGAGGGGTGCCGGAGCGTATGAGGCGTAGGAGGCCTGCGTCAGCAAGCCAAGTAAGCCGAAATACGCGAGAGGCTCTTCTTTTCCTCCGGTATTTGTCAGATAAGCAGCGCAATAAGTGCGCACTTATCAATTCAGTCTTTTGGTGCAGTGGCTAGCTGACAATTAAGAGACTTATTCGCTTAATTCGCGTTATTATCAATTGATCAGCTGTTGCTGAGACGATATAGGCTATACATTAGTAACAATTATGTATACACTTTAATAGTCCCAATGACGACCGTACCGTTAACGTCCTCCGTTATCTATTAGGGAGCTAAGCACTGGGATCGCTTTAAAGGCGAATTCCAATTTAAAGCGTACGCGGTCGATTCTTTATTAGTTTTAATGGTCTCCTGCTATTAAACGTAATTAATAAACATTTTCATTAGTTACTTAAATTACTATAATATACTATTCCGAACATTTCCTATAAAATTTATTTGGAAAATATTGTTACAAATATAAAATTAACTCTGCTATTTGTACACGAAATTTACCTAAGTTCATAATTATGGCCGGCGCGTATATATAATTCTATCCGAGGACATGTTCTCTCTTGACGTGAGGTCTCATTCCACAGACTCGATGCTTGCTCAATCCGGGCCGTCCCTCCCGGAGGCCCTGGGGCCCGGATCCCCCGGGTCCTTCCTGCTTAGCTCGTTCCTGAAGCATAGTGGCGAGGAACGGAGACGGTACGGTCCTGTATCAACCTGATCGAAACTGAAAGCCCGAATTGGGAGAAATTGGTGAGACTGCGTGGATAGATTTTCCCAGGGTCTGGAGATGAGGACAAGTTCAACCCGCCAGCGTTTTCTATTGTTAGTTGCCCGAATATTTGATCCAAACCTAGCCTGTAGAGTTTACATTGATCGTTTTCGAACAATTCCATGAGCCTATGTGTGGCGGGGGACTGACATTGAGGCTCCATATCCCGCTAGTGCTGCTCCTTGAACTCGTTGCGAAACCTGAAGCCGAAAACCCACAGTGCCCGGCATGCCGTTGCAAAAGCAATGACAATGGCCGCACTTTGACCAACGGTTAGTCCGTCTTCCCGTACGCCCCCTATCGTCATCTCGGCGGCGGCCATAGAAGTAAGCGCAATCACACTGCTAGGGATGAAGTTGAAGCTGATTGTTGCCAAGCGGGCATTCCAGATCGGCGGCGTCATTGTGTCTTTTTTGCCTTTCCTTGGAGGAGCATCCTGGGCTTTGCAGATCTCTTTCATTGGGGAGATCTGTTGTTGCAACTGGTCTTTCGCCGTGACTAGCAAGAGTCGGATGAGGGCCTTATGTTCACCCTCGCCAGGGAAGGGTGAATTGTCACTGAGTCTGATTGACTTGGTTTCGACGGCCTTCAATTTGAGGAAATGCTCGTCAATCTGCCGAGCTGCAAGCGGCGCCAATCCCTGGACCTGCCGAACATGCTGACTCAGATGGTTTTGCAGGACATGCTGGACATGCCAGATGGCATGCGCTCTCCAGACCTGCCGCCCCGGGTCGGGATTACCTGGCCCGACCGCGGATAATTCTTGTTCAAACATATCCTGAACTCCCTGTAGGGCGTCTAGGATGACACTGGTTTGTGCGACCCTTGATCCTGTAAACTTTGCAGCAAGTCAACATCCCTCTTGTTGTGCTTTCCCCCCAGGAATTTCCCCTCATTCTGGATGTGGGTAATGATATTGGTTTGTTGGGTGACACGTCCTTCGAGGGGACTTAACAGACGTGAAATCGAGGCCTTGTCTGCCTCTGTCATTTGCCATCCGTCCATTTCCTGCACGAAAGTATCCAGCTGGTCGAGCTCGTCTTTCTGTTGCTCGTGCTCACCTCTCCACTGTGACAAGTCCGGCAGGATGCGAAGGATCTGCTGCTTTTCGTCCTTGTCGAAGCCAACGGTGTACTTCCAGCTGAACAAGGCGTTGTGAACAAGGTGTAGGCATCGCAGGGCATAGTAGACCCAGAAGGTGGCATCCTCCAAGGGATCGAATGTCGAGCAGTTGCTGAGCCAGGCCCACCAAAAGAAAGTGAAACATGTGCAATCCTCATTCGTAACCAGGATGCCCTTGGTAAATTGGTCCATGGCGTTGCCGATGGCGACCAAACCTATAAACTGACTGACCAGGACTCCCCCCACCTGCCACCGTGAAGCTAGAATCTCCTTCAGCGACATCTGAATAGACAGGGCACTGTTCAGCGCGTCAAGAATCATTGAACCGAGAGCGGCGTCGGGCGGGTGCAGCGCGCGAGCCCTCAACTGATGGAGGAGAGCAAAGGCCAGCGAGGACTGGGTGATCATCAAACCAGCCCCCATGTCCTTCCCTGCCGTCTTACGGTAGTGGGTGAGGCCCAGGATGGCGGTAAGAAGAAGAACCAGCTGTTGCGCCCAGAAGGCTCCCCGAACTCCCGATCCGCCAATATCGGCGTCGAATGTGACGGCGCATGCGTCGTTCAACCCGTCCCGTGCCGATCCCACGGTTGCAAACGCGGTGGCTGCAAAAATAATGCCCAGAAAGCCCATGATGAGGGTAAACCAGATGAATCGGCGGGGCCGCCACCATGTGGGTGACCCTCTGTGCATCTCAATTCCTTCATACTCGAAAAGAAAGAGGCTAGACCCGAGCAAAATTACCACAAAGGCAAATCTTGCCTTCTCTAGCAACATATTCGAGTTTAGGTAGGTTCAGGTGCCCCGTTAGAACGAAGGCTGAATGGTATCGAACGTAATTCAGCAAAACGAGACCGTAGCGGCGATAAGAAGGGAGCCTGTTCGACACATGTAGGTAATTAAATCGGAGAGCTGTAGGATGCGGCTCCGGTACCCGCGCCTTGATTTAAGTCCACCCATTGGCTAGGACTCTGGTATTGAAAGGGCACCATGAGGATATCAGCCATAGGCTCCGGCTGCGTATGGACCTCCAGGGGGCTGGGCCTTCCACCTATATTTACTGAGCCCTTGCCCCTCCTTGATGAAGTATCTCCATAATGGCGGAGGAGATTAGTGCCGGCAGTGCTTTTCTGCGAGTGTCGTCACGAATACCCAATGATGTCCGCTTCACTTCTGGCAGATAGCCAATTGGCGACAGAGTAAGTACGTTGAACATGCAAGCCGCATGGCGATCTCCACGAATGTGTGTCGACCTGCAGATTTGGCTCCCGGAGGGGCATGAAGCAGCCAAACCCTGCTTCCGGAGCCCCCACGGCCCAGAAACAGACGGAATGAAGTAGCAGGGGCGCGTATTGTTGTTTCGTTGAATCGGCATCAGAATCTGAATATAACATACCTAGTGGAGTGGGCAGGTGCGTACCGGGCATGTAGATGAATTATTCCGGCCAAGCCCTTGGGTTTCCCCCCCGTCGCGGTCCGAGAACAATAACCCTCTGTTTCACTTTCGGGCTCCGCTCAGCCCGTGATGCGGCTTGGGTGCCGGCAAGGACGACACTCGTGTGACACCCGAGAGACACCATGAACTGCAAGTGGCGCTAGACGGCGGGCTCCCATTGGAAGCAACACATCTGCCTGCTTAAAGAACCCCCACGTCCTCGCCATGGGTAAAAGATGACTCAGAATTGATAATCGCCTGATTAGGAGAGGTCAGCCGGCCCCTTATGCACAGGTCAGCCAACCAGAGCGTTGGGCATGCATGTGGCAGATGATTGGAGGATGGTCTGGCTGCGACTCCTGTTCTGCGTCGGTCTTTCGTTTTCCTTTTAACCACGGGCTGCCCTCAACCTCCCACCCTGACACCCTGACACCCAAAAAGTTCTCTCCGATGCCAGTATTGTCAATCCCATACTTGCGGAAGCAATCTATTTTCTTGTCACCAACACTCCATCTACTGTCCGCCATCATCGACTCACCCATCATCGAGATATCCCCCAGGCCGCGAGCCTTTCCGTCCGCACTATGACGACAAGCTGGGAACCTGAGAGATCACCATCGCGTCAAGCCTCTGGCCTGAAGCCATTCGAACAATCACCGTCGTCGACCAACTCCTGGAGCCAGTCGTCTCCACGACACCACTGCCATCATCATCACCGCCTCTCATGGCCTTACTCCCTTGAGGGATTGCGTGTCTATTTTGGAAGCCGCAGTCGTCGAAATTAAGCGGAAGTGGACGAGCAGAGCCTACTGTCCCTCGTGAAAGACCAGAAATCGTCGCAAGCCCCTGAAGATAAGGGCCATACCTAATCGTGCGGATTACTACCGCGACGTACATCAGGCGGAGAGGATGCCGTCATTCGGTTTAAGCTTACAAGAAATGGACAACAAAGGCCTCCAGGATATGTGGGAGATGAGGTGGATATACCATACAAGCGGACGATTAATGTTACTATAAGGCGACACCCCATCAATTGGCCACTCCGCCAACGCGGCGCCATTTTCCCATACAAACCGACAAAATCAGTATATATTTTACGTAGCGCTGTAAAAATCGAATAAAAACCCGGAAAATTAAACGGTCCTTGGAATCATTATCAGTTTTAAGCTTTTGGCGTCATAGAAATATTCGGAAATGTTGGCAGATAAAGGGATTTATTGAAAGGTGTCAGCAGTCACAGTAATCGAATGCAGAAATCTGGCGTAGCTCTCTGTGTGTTCTCTAAATTCTCCTAGGAATGGACAAATCTAGACCTGTCAGCTAGCAGGGGGTTGCGGTTCTTTTTTTTCGAAGCCTTAGCCACAGCTGCGCCGCAGGCACAGCCACAAACGCAAAAATAGGACCCCATTTTAATGACGTAAGTCGCAAGTGCTCTGGAACGCGCACTGCTCTTTTAATGTAGCCTAACGACGGAGTATATCTTCCGATTAAAGGGAACCTTTCCGGATATGGGGTGCGTTTCGCACCCCTTGCTAGCTGACAGTTCTTGCATGCGTACAACTTTAAGTAGCTTAGCCACGGAACATATATAAGTCGATCAGTATGTGACCTTTCCGTATATGGAAGCACTACGCACCCCCAGTTAGCTGACAGAACAGAGTAGAGATGAACCCTGGGGTCGCGATCGACTAAATATAAGACCCTGACATCACACACTGAAGTATATATGACTGAAGGAGGATACAGGTTGACCTCTAAGACGTCCTCTCTAGTAACTGCAGGTAATGATAACTCCTTAAATACACATAAAAAGAGTTGGGGCTGAGAGGGACCTGTACCAGAACGCATAAAGTAATACCTGATCAAACTAAGCCAAGGTCAGCTGATTGATCGGCTTCAGCTGGTCTGGCACTAAAGATGCAGGTGAATCCATATCTCCGCTGACCTCCAATGTCTACCTTTGCTGGCCTTTGGCCAGCCCTAACCTGCACATCCCACTACTGTGAGCATTTCTGGCGCACGATGCCGCAGTATATTCAGAAGTTATCCGTTCCACTACCAGTAATGCTTGGTTGGAAGCCTCGAGTTGGGCTTGCTTTCGAAGAAGTTGTTTAACCATGGGAGACTTCAACACTCCGGTATAAGGTAATGGGAAACGGTAGGAATTACAGATGTGGGGTGAGAGCTCCTGAGCTGAAAATGCCTGCTGCATAGTTGCCCTTGCCCAAAAGGCTCGCCAAGGAAGTGGTGTGGACCGGCTCTGCTATATAAAAGGGGATTCAGTACCTGGAGCGCGAGCCCTCGTTTCCAGGCCTAGACGTCCTTAGTCCCGTGCGACCTCTCCATAATTGCCTTGTTGCGCCGGGTATCTGTTGATTCTCAAGAGCACGCCAGGGGACTCCAACTCCCCCATATTGTCTAGGATTGCCTTTCAGCACTATGGATCTTACCGGAGACCCTGACTGTGGTTGCTGCAGCGCACGTATGCATGAGAAATGGGCCTCGGTTTCTGAATTGAAATCAGTCTCAGAAGAAGGCTGCCCGTACTGCTCTCTTCTGCTCCAAGGCCTGCTTCGCCTAGATCCGGAGGTCGAGACCAGATTGGGCTACGATGCAAAAATCCGCTTCAAACAACGGCGGGACATGGTTGTATACCGTGATCCAAATGGCTCACGCGGACAACAGCCGAGTTTGAAGAATGTAGAGCTGCAGTACGAGTTCTATAAAGAGGGTTGTAATCGGGCGTACAAGCCGGTTGGTAATACCTCCTCAGATACGAGCTATTGGCGAATGCATTGGTGGGTCCAGACGTGCCTGACAGACCACGCGCTCTGCGGCATGGGCGAGCCGACTTCACTGCCCACGCGGCTACTCCATCTCGGGGACGATCTGGCAGACGATACTCCGAATATCAAACTTATTGAACCTTCCACTGAGCTCAGAGAGCGCTATGTCGCATTGTCCCATAGCTGGGGCAAGGAGCAACCTCTCAGGACCACCACAGCGACGCTAGAGGATCACAAAGCCGGCATTCCATTCGCTCGGTTACCCAAAACGTTCCAAGATGCAGTCAGCATCACGCGACGATTGGGAATCCGACATCTTTGGATCGATTCTCTCTGCATCATCCAAGACAGTTCAGACGACTGGCAAATCGAGGCTAGTCGTATGGCTAGCGTTTACCGCAACTCTTGGTTGACGGTATCCGGGACAGCCTCCTCTTCGCCCAGTAGCGGGTGCTACCGGCATGGCCAAGCCGTCGATGTACAACTCCCTGATGATGACGGTGACGATCCTCTAGCCGTCCTATTTCCAGCTGCTACAAAGCTTCGGCAGGAACTGCGCTTGCACTTGCGCTTTACATTCGAACATCCTGAACCTGGACCGTGGTCTGATCGGCGGGAAAAAGAGGCCTTTCCATTGCTCAGCCGAGCATGGGCATATCAAGAGCGGCTATTGGCACCCCGCGTATTGCATTTCGGACCGCAAGAGCTTTTTTGGGAATGCATGCAGGACCGAGATTGCGAATGTGGCAGCATGAAATGGTCCAATGCACAAAACATGGGCAGCTACATAAACCGTAACACATCCGGCGAACTACCACCCAAAATCTCTCACTATGCAGCGCTGCATGTGGGCATGGCTACTCGCCAGGCTGATGACACTAAGAAAAAGCAGAAGCTGTTATCACGTTGGGAGTGTCACAGTTGAGCTGATCGCGGAAAAGGTTTCATAGAGTTGTGGGAAGTGTAAATTGTCCTGGATTGTTCGTGCTCTAGGGAGCAGTGACTAGAGAGCTCTATATATACTTGTGGGAGCCCCACAAACGTTGTTGTGGGGTGCCTATAGGTCCCTGGGGCTTAATGACTAAGCTAGCAACCCCTATTCTGCGATATATCCCCCAGATGAGAAGGAGATGCTTCCTTAAATTTGTCAAACGCAGAGCCATATAATCCCTAAATAGCTATATTAACAAAACAAATAAAAAGTAACGTATTTAATATGAATTAGGTGCAATAACAAAAAGGTAATTCTTATACGTTAGGTAATCTGGAGGAGTTATATTTATATGCTTTTTCCTTTTTATTATTTATGGTAATAGGTAACGAAAAGTAGGTTTGTATTTTACGTACGCGCGTACTTATTTGCTAAATTGTTAACGTTGTAACGTTTTCTTTTTTTTTTTTTTTTTCGGTTTTAATAGTTGCTTCGTAAATACTTTAAGTTAAGGAAAATAAATCGCGAAACTAACGTTATGTGCAAATTTTTATTATTATTATTACCATTATTACTAGTACTAAAAGTAAATGTTTTCCCCGTACGTTATACGCATGCTGCGTATTTTGCGAGTTACGGAATATGCTAACGGATAATTTACAGTTATTACCAACACCACCAATAATAACGTAAGTATATGCTGCTCCTGGGTGCTTTATGTGCTGGCTAATAGTGATTATGGTAGATACCTTTTTGTACGTAGCGTGCTGCTGCCGTTCGTGCCCGGGCCGTTCGTACCGAGCGCCTGGCCGCCGAGCGCGCCCCCGCCGACGCTGCCGCCGTCGCTACCGCTGCCGCCGACGCCGCTGCCGCCGCTGCTGCCGCCGACGCCGCTCGTATCGAGGTTAAGCGCGTTAAGCGCGAGCAGGCCACCGCCGCCGCCGAGGAGCCGCGCGCTCCTGAAACGCCGGCACGCCCGCCTCGCTCGCGTTTTGCGCGTGGCGAACGCCGCGCCGTGCCTTACCTAGGATGCCTGCGTTCGGCCCTTGCGGGTCGTAGTACGGGCAAGTGCTTCGACGCTGCCGTAGGCAGCCGCTGCTGGCGTTATGCCTTTGGGCATACTTGCATTCCGGTATACGTGCTTTCCCTGCTCCCTTGGAGCTTTTTCCCTTACTAACCGCTGATCGCAGCCCTGTTAACGTCCGTCCTTTCGCCGTGCGCCTCGTAAAGGCATTCGAGAACGAGGCCCCCCGCCGCGTAAGTTCCTCCCTTGCTTACCCCGTTTCCGTGTTCCGGGGAAAGTATTAACAGTGATTATAGGATATCGACCGCCTGCGCGCGTCGATTTGCGTGCTTTTGGAGGAAGAGGGAGGAGGAGAGGAGGAGCAGGTTGCGCCTATCGGTAACCCTGCCGCCGTACGCGCGTAGGTGTTAGCCCTAGTTGGGTAGATTTTGGATTTATTTTTACTTTAAATGCAGTAATAGTAATAGTAATAATTTTTTTGGGGTTTTTTTTTTTTTAAAGTTAGGAAAGGTTTATCCTTAAGGTTCGATCCTTTAATAAAATGTTACGTATTTTGTTTGTTTTTAATAATTTTCCGAACGTATTTGCCGTAAGTTTTATAGGTTAAAAAATAACTTAAAGTATTCGAACTGTTGTTTTGGAAAAACTTTTGTTAGTTTATTAATAGGTATTTTATTTATGGGTAGGTAGGTAACGTTAAATAATTTTCGGTTCTGCTTTTAACGAAGTTATATATTTTATACGTTTACGTAACGTAGCCGAATAGTAATTTTTTCGTTTTTTTTAATTATCAATTTAATCGTTTGTTAATTATTATAAAAGATATCCTAGGTTTGATCCAGTTTTAGCTTTAAATCGTAAAATAATCGTTTAAAAGTTATAGCTTTTTTGGCCGTATGCTTTAACGCAAGTAGCTTAACCTTTGTTATGGAGGTCGTTATAATTACCTGGCGCGCCGCCTTTTACATAATTGCTTTTCCGAAAAGGGTTATTATATAGCCCTGGGAAAAACGCCGCGTTTTTGGATTATCGGTAAATAACGCGTTTCCAGCGATTAGCAAAACTTGGGTTTTTTTGTTTACCTTTTTATATACGATTGCGAGAAATCGTATATGGTAAAGATAACGGATTACTTTATTGGCAGTTTTAATATGTTTAATTGATAGGTTTATTAGGAATTTTGATAATAAGGATGCCGTAAAGGTTACGTCTGGACGGATTATTACTGCAGTATATAGGATAAAGCCTATGCGCTTTTGATAACCTTTAATCTGCTTTTTGGAAATTATTTTATTATTGGAGATAAGCTTTTTAGTTTTTAAGGGGGTTGGTGGCACGTAGGCGTTATTTGTTAACCCAAAACGAGTGGCGATCTTTTCGATATAGGAGTTGTGCGCCAGGATGATCCGTTTTTTCGATTTATCTTTGATTACCCGAATACCAAGAAATCAATTTACCTCGCCTTAGTTCTTAAGTTCGTATATTCCCTTTAACCTTTGGATTAATTAATCGGCTTTAAATTGGTGTTTTCGGGGATAAAAAAGTAACAAATCGTTAACAAAAAACATAAGAATAACCGTATGCTGTTCGTTGTAAAATAGGTACGGCTTTTTTAAGGATGGAGTAAGTTCCAGTTTTTGTAAGGTGGTGGAAAATTCCCGATATTACAGCAAAGGCGAATCCTTAAGCCTATATAAGGCTTTTTCGATTTTTGTATATATACCGTTTTTCTTAAAGCCGTTTGGGAAAGCGCAGGTTATTAGGGTTTGTCCTTCCTTAAAAGCGTTTAAAAACGTTGTTTTTATATCGTACTGACGAGTTTCCAGGTCCTTTTTGGCAGTTATAGCTATAGCAGTTTTAAAGGACCTAGCCGCAAGCGTAACGGTATATATGCTGATGATCGAGTCGGCTTTTTGAAAATCGTTACGTACGTAAATACGTAATTTGCAGCGTTCCAACCAGTTATTTTTATCGAATTTATATGTAAATACTTACTTTAAGGGTATTAGCTTGGACTTAGCTTGTGCGATCGGTATTTCCTTTTATACCCCGCGTTTTATAAGCGCATGGATCTTTTTCCTGGCGTTCTCCTTAAAGGCTTTGCCTAGGGGGTGTTTTTCGAGATCCTTCTAGTTCTTCGGCGGCTTAGCTTTTAGCTAATCCTTATGGATCTTGGCTTTGTTGGGTGCAGCGTTAAGCCGCTTAGTGTTTTTCTGTAGCGTTTTTGCCGCGATTATTGCATAGAAGGTGTATAACTTTTCGTATCCCTGTTTTGCTGTATGCTGCAATAACGGGAATAGGTAATTAACCTCCTTCCAGTTTCGATTTAGGGCTAAGCATATTTCGTTGTTCCCATAGATTACGGTAGCATTTATCGAACGAGCGTTACCGTTTTCGGTATTATCAGGATTTTCCCGCTTCCGTAACCTTTTATTCCTGCGAATATGTGCTTACGGTTGCTTTTTTTTGCTTTTTTTGGGCTTAGGAATACGCGGGGTAGGGTTTTGTTAATTACCGGACGGTTCCTTATTTATTGGAGTTCCGAGTTTAACTTTAGATGGGGGTAAGTAGGTTAATTTATTTGTGGATCCCGTTAAATGCATTTCCCGGAAGGCTTTTTTCGTACCTTTATTTTTGTTATCAGCTTACGGAAGTTCCGCGGGCTTAATTTTTCCAGTAAGTAATTAAAAAGGTTTAGTAAATAACTGACTTTCGTTTTTTTAAGCGCTTTCCTGGACCTTACTTTCCGGATTAGGAATGTTTTTAGGGGTTAGAAGTTTACGATCAACTTTAGCCTTGCCCAGAAGCTCCTTTACCCCCGAGTTTTGACTTTCCGGTTGGCCATCCGTTAGGTTTTTTGATTCGGGAGCAGAACTTTTTGTGGTTTTTAGAGTGTTATAATTAGTGTAAAGGTTATTTTACGCGTTAAGCATATTAAAGATTGCATCCTTTTCAGCTAGGTTTTTTGAGATATGAAGATTTATTACGAGCTTCCGGCTTATAGCTAAGGCGAGCGTTTTTTTTTTTTCTTTTTTTGGCTGATAAAAGATATCCTTATCGAATGTAACGTTACGCATAATAATAACCTGGCGGAGTTCCGGTATCCATATTCGGTAAATATTAAAAGCTTGGTATCTTACCAAATAACCGATATAAGCTTTCGGTTTTACTTTTTGTACTTGCCTTTTTTTTCCAGCTTTTCGATTTCTTGTTAACGGATACGTTCGTACGTTATATGCGAAGATCCTAGATTAATCGGGTTTAAGGTTTGCCGTAATCGCGTTTATAATGGCGGAATTATATTAGCGGAAGTACTGCTTGAATTAACGAGCGAGCATTTTATTGGGCGAAAGCAGATCGTGTATATGGTTCGGGTTTATATTATGAAGTTATGCTGCTGTTTTTACCGCTTTTGGCTATAGGTTCTTAGGGAGGTTTGTTTTTAGCCTTATTTTGAAAGTTTTGTTGATTAGTTTTTGGCTTGTTTACTTGCTTCCTCCTATAGGTTTTTTGGTATATGGGGGAGGGGTTTTAAGTTCGATTTTTTTCTTTGTATATTATATTTGATAAGCTGTAAGTCCGTTTATTGCGATCGTTCCAGTGTTATTATCTTGCTTGATTTTGTAGATGGGGAGCTTATATTGCCTGCGTACTTAACGTTCGAAATCCTTGATAATGCGGAATGCCTTTTTTTGAAAGCGATCGGCTGTTAAAAAGGCGAAAAGCTTTTTATTATATTCGTTTTTGATTATTAGGAGCTAGTTAGAGCTATTATACCCTGGAGGATAATCGAAATAATTTTATAGGATACGCCAGAAGGGTTTGGGTATTCGGTTTTCGGGCGTACGTTTGGAAATTACTTGAAAGGCGTATATACGAGCATATGTCTTATATTTTAAACGTTCCGTTCCGTTAATTATAACGTTCCTGGCGTTTTTGACGAGCGATTTTAGTGTTATAGGTCCTAAATGCCCAGATTTAAGGTATTAAAGACCTTTTATTTTATTAGGGGGACGTAGGTAATCCTTTAATCGCCTTTACGGCTTTTTTTTTTTTTTTTACTGATCGTTGAAAATATCAAGATGCCTGCCGGGCTTTACGGAATTACTGGTGGGATGTTCGAGTAAGAAGATAACGGGTTATATTTAAGGAAAGCTAAGTTCTGTATTTAAGTAAGCTTCGTAAGAATAACGCTTTTGGTAATTTTTCCCTTTTTAAGCAAGTAATTTAACCCGTAGTACTAAATCCCAGCTTTGCGGAGCAAAGCTTCCGAAACGATATTGACGTAAAAACTATTTACTACCACTATATCGTTAAGGATGAGATTATGCTTTGGTTTTCCAAAAGCTTTAAGCAATATTCCCTTAATCATTTTTTGCCTTTTACCATTGATCGGTATCGACGACGTTCCAGCTTTTATTGTTTTCCCGGTGGAATTAGGTACGAAGGAGCTAGGGACGAGCAGGTTTCGGGTGTTTACCAAGTGCTTCGCCTTACAGTTGTCGATCAGGGTAGACTGTGATAAAGGGTGCTTGCCGAAGTGGATGGTAATGTAGATTCCTGGAGTAGGATTAAGGGCATTTAGAATGTGGGGATCGATGAGCGCCGTAGTGATGTTGCCGAACTGCGTGTTGGTATTGGTGTTAGGTGCTGATCGTTTTATGACTTTACGGATTGATTTTTTCTATTTAGGGAGTTTCTGGAGGTTATCGCGGAACTTTTTTTATTTGCTTTGCTTAAAGCGTTTGCGAATCCTTTTCTGCTTTTTAGGGCTAACGTGGCGGATTTTCCGAATGGTTACTTCCGTAATTACGAAGCGCAAGATAGTACAGTTAATGGGCTTCTATCGATAGGTTTTGTTTAACGTAGTAAAACAGGGATATTTATTGCCGTTACCTTTATTTTTAAGTGCCTTTAGCGAAAAAGAATTTTTACCTGGGTAGGGCGACGATCCCGATTCGGAAAGCGATCTTTACGTTAACGTTGCGAAGATCCCGGGATCTTTAATTTCGGCCCGCAGCTTATTTTCGTGGCATATAGCCGAAAACTAAGCGCTTAATTCTTTTAGGGTTATGGTTAACTTATTAAGCGAATTATCCCGAATAAGGTTAAAAAGTTCCCTTTGCCCTTAGTTTGGTACGAACCGTTTCGCCATAGCGTTTAAGAAATCCTTTGCCGTAAACGGTTCCTTAATTTCTTAAAGGTTATATGCCTTCGCCTAAATGTAGGCGGAAAATTATATGCGGTACCATTAATTAGGCTTTATATAGCCCATTTCGGTTAGGCGTAGGGTTTTGCGGTATTTTTTGCGTACCGTCGTAATGGTGCTTAGATTAAAAGAAGCGAGTTAATCCCTTAACTTCCTAAGCAAGTTTTAAATCGTGGTTTTTTTTTGGATAACCAAGGTAGTTTAGGCGTTCCTGAGAATTTAGCTTTTTACTGTTGCGCTGATTTACGTTTGAATGTTGGTATATTTGGCGTCGATCTTAAAAGCTTTCCGGGACTTTTTTCGGATATCTTTTACGAAACGTTTAAAATTTATCTTATATTGCTTTTTTAAATTTGCGGCTTTTAACTCCTTGGGAACTTAGGGCGTAGGGCTACGTTGATCGGGATTATTATGGATGTTTTGTTATGCGGTTAGGGCCTCCGTATGTTGCTTCCTTAATTGATTGTTGGTTTCCTCGGTATATTCCTCGAGCGTAAGGAGCTTCCGAAGGCCCGTAAAGCGATTAATATTAGGTATATCCGGATCGATTAGGTGCCAAACGCCGCGTAAAAAAGCGTTAAAGCGTAAGGATAGGAATTAATTAAAGTAATTGAAACGATTTTTAAGGATTACGTCCTTAGGGATGGGATCGTCGGATATATTATAAGCAGTAAGGTGTTAGATTAATAGAAAAAAAGTTGCAATTAGCTTAACTGCAGTTATTTTACGTAGCTAAAGTACCGGGCTTATAACTGTTACAGTTAAGCTGATCGCGGAAAAGGTTTCATAAAGTTGTAGGAAGTATAAATTGTCCTGGATTGTTCGTGCTTTAGGGAATAGTAACTAAAGAGCTTTATATATACTTGTGGGAGCCTTATAAACGTTGTTGTGGGGTGCCTATAGGTCCCTGGGGCTTGATAACTAAGCTAGCAACCCCTATTCTGCGACAAGGAGGAAATGGTAGCGGAGTATACCAAGCGCGAATTGACGTTTCCATCCGACCGTTTGCCGGCATTTTCCGGCATTGCATCGGAAATGGCCACGGCCCTTGGGATGAAGTATTGCGCAGGGCTGTGGGAAGAGACATTACCGCTGGGGTTGCTGTGGGAAAGGCCCCTCGGTTCGGACAACACTCCAGCTTTAGGGCACATAAGACCGGCGCCGTCATGGTCTTGGGCGTCTCTCAATGGCCCTGTGAACTTTCTAGTGTCGTTGGGCGGGCCATATCGACCATGGGAAATGCCACACGTGTTGGCGGAACTAGGCGAAGTGAGAGTTATCCCTGTTGGGAAAGATGGAAGGGGTCAAGTACGACTCAAGGAGTCGTATATCACCCTATTTTCCGAGCTAGTACACGCAAAATTGGGCTTCGCGACTGATTCATACAGGAGGCCGTGGATTTCTTTAATTTCGGTAGTAGCGGAGGGTCAAAAGGGACTGGAACATGATCGTCTTATGGTAAAGGTAGGGCAAGCGGAGCCTGTGCAGTTTTGCCCTGACTTTGAACTCTGTGACGAGAATGGGAATTGGGCTTGGAAAGAGTATGAGACATTGTATTGCGCAAAGATTGCTGAGGCATCGAATATTTTCTACTGGCTCGTTCTGAAACGCGTCTCTGGGGAGGATTCAACGTATGAGAGGGTGGGAGTCATTCAGAACGTGGACGCAGATTGGGAAACTGATGGTGTGAAACAAGAAGTTAGGATAATATAGATGAACATGATTGGATGATGAGCCTGACTAGACGATGATGTTTCGTAGCATAGTTAAGCCTAGGCTGTCCTTGAAACGCAAGCCAACCTACAAATATACAGTCGCAAGTCGTTACGCCTGGAGCTAAGCTCGAAGCGACCGGGACCAGGAAGCAACCCGAGGACTAGGTTATGTCTGTTTTAAACCTGAGAACCCGCCTCTCTCTCAGGTGATCATTTGAGAAAGCTGCGAAGCAGTCACTACTGTACCTGGACGATTGAAATGACAACCGGGCATTGGTCTTCCCCAAGGGTTAAAGCATATGGATCGGCGTACTTCAGGCCGCCTTATAGTTCCACTTCCTTTTCTCGACTTCGTCATGATGGCGACATAGACACTAGTCGTGGCTGCGCTATGAGACCCTGGATCACACACTGAAGCATATATAGGACTGAAGGAGGATGAATTATCTGGTTGACCTCTGAGAGATCCTAGATAGAAACAGAGGGTATTGAAGCCTCCTTATATACACAGAAAACAGTTGCGGCTGAGAGAAAACTGTACCCGTGATGCGATCAGCAGACTCCGTTAGTAACTGTGCTGCCTAAGCTAAGGCTGAACTAACGGACTTAGTCTTTAGCTGGGTTTGACATACCCTTCCAGCTGTTAGGAACTAACAGCTAAAGCTTTTACGATTCTGTATATTACCCAAAAAGGAAAAAACGTGGTGGTTATTTATAACGCAAAAATAGGGGCAAAAAGTTCGGGGAATGTCGAATTCTGCAACTACAGAATTTAACATTCCATCGAAACCTTTAATGGGATTCGAACCTATATCTCCAGGTGTTATAACCTGATATCTTACCGTTAAACCATAAAAGCTTTATTAAAAAATTAACTTAATAACCGAATATTTAAAATAGTTTAAGTTTCGGTATAAAAAAAAAACGATAAAAGGAAATAATTAAAGAAAATAAAAGCAATAATTTTTACTGTAAGGTAATAATGCTTACTATAACTAAGCTTCTTCCTTTAACCTTAAAGTAACGTTTTAAAGGTTTAATAACTAAACGAATTCCTAATGTTTTTATAACCTAAATAGCTTAATAAGGCCATCCGCAACCATTACGTTAATAAACGTCTATTCGATATTAATCTTTTTCGTAGCAAAAGTTTTGCGGAACCAATAGCTGTAAATATCGACGTGCTTCAACTTTGTAACTAAACGTATAGCTTCTTTTGTAACTAGCCGTATCGTTTGCTTGTTGTCCACCTGGATAACTAGCTTTTTATCTAGTTTTAGGCCTATAACCTTAAAAAGCCTTTACATAAAGATAACTTCCTTAACGGTCTGAAAAAAGGCTAACAGTTCTGCTTCCGTACTTAAGGTAATAACTATATCCTACTTATTCGCTTTCCAAACGATAAAACCATTAAACAATAATATCAAAAATCCCTAAAAGCTTTTGCGATTAGGGTTATTCGCAAATAACGCGTTATTCGAGCAAAATAATAATCGTACGTTAAGCTTTTCGTTTCTACCATATTATATAGCGAGGTAACGGGTATAATACCTATAAAGTAAGGCCTTATTAATGGCGTCAAAATATATAAGGCTTAAGTTCTTGCTATATCGTAACAAGTAAAAAGCAGCTTTAGTAATATTTGGGCGAATAATAACAGTTCCATATAACAAACTGCCGACCTTTTCGAAATATAACTTTTTTAACGCTACAGGCGCTTCGTCTTCGTATTTCTTAAAATTCCTCCATCTAAGAACCTTAAAGTAACGTTTCTCGAACTTCGATAGCTCGAAACGGAAATATAATTTCTCCCAGTAAATATCCTACATTAACTATAGCTTCTTAACCTTTCGATCGCGCAAAATACGCATCCTAAGGAACTATTGTAACTTTCCAAGGTCGATAATATGGAAACGCTGTATCAGTTTCATAAGGAATTCCTCCGCGCGTATTATATCTCGAGTCTTATATATCATAAATATATCGTCAACGTAAAAAACAACGTCAACCAGCCGTTAATCATAACGCATGGGTCATCCGGGACGGACTTTAGACCTAGGTCCTTCAAACCTGCAGATAGGTCTCGTTGCCACAAAAATGGCGATCGTTTCAAGCCGTATAAGGCCTTTAAGAACCTCAGACAGTAACCAGGACGTGCGAACCCCTGTAAGAAACGTACGTATACCAACTCATCGATATTGCTATGCAAAAACGCGTTAATAGCGTCCAACTAACGAAGGTCTAAGTTAAATCGGGTTGTAACGGCCATTAGCATTCGAAAAGATCTTCCTGCTAAGGTAAATACGTAAGCGTTAAACTTTTTACGAAGTTAAAGGTCGCCACGGATAACAAATCTAACCTTAAATTTTTAAAGGAATCTATTCTTATTAAATTTATAGGTAAACACCTACATTAACGGAAGTATACCGTTAGGGCCGACGTCCTTAATCGCTTCTTAAAGTGGAATAACGGCAACTAACTACTTCACCCGATATATCTAGTCCCACTTCCGTTACGCAGCTGCTTTCCAGTCTTCGGCGTACCGGTACTAAATAATTTCCTTCCAGTTCTTGGACGTTGCAGGAAGGTCCCTTCGATAAAGGCGTTCCGGTTTGATCGCCGCCGTAAAAACAGCGTTAAAAGCGGTTGGGTATATGTTGCGTTTTTCGGGTGCCAGTCTGTAGCTTGCACTAGCCGAAGGTGGCTTTCTTCTTTTTCCTCTTCGAATCCTAAACTCGATAATCGCTAAAGGATCTAGGAAATCCATTTCGGTACGTCGTTACCGTAACTGAAAGGAACTCGACGATATATTTTGAGCTGTTTCCGGTAACGGCGAATGGTGTTGTTGATGACCTAAATCTTCGGAGCCTGGAGTAGCGTCCGGTATAGGCAAACCCTGAAAGGGGTCTTCGCCTCCCAAATCACCTAATTTTCCTAGGGAACGATCGGGGTCTTCTTCGGTGTTGTTGCTAGCAGACGAATCGAAGGATTCTTCGTCCGAATCAGCTTCCACCCCCCTAGCTTCCTGATCAGGATCAGGATTAGAATCACCCGTAGCTACCACAATAATGTCATAAACGGGTTCTTCGTTTTCGATAAACGGACCCTGTGCTGCCGTATCATGTACTGCTGTATTATTCACCCCTCCAGTAACGCCTGTATCCAAGGGGTCACTGCTAAATATAGCCCTGGGAATCCCTAAGAAGGTCGTCGCTTTGGGTAGGATTAGGATGCTGTCGATCTGATCGTTTAGTTCTGCGATTTCGATCGACAATTTCTGCTGCTGATCGCCACGATATTTCTTCGTTTCGTCGAAGGTAACGTCTCGAACGGTGATAACTCGTTGCTACGTAGGAACCCATACCCGATATATGTTGCTGGCTACGTATCCAACGAGATAACCGATATACGCCCTAAGGTCCATTTTCTTCAGGCGTTTTACTTCCCGACGGACTGCTTCCGTAAGTGCATAAGCCTCTGATCCGAAAAGGATAACGTTCGCAACGTTCGCCTTTAGGCCTTCTTCGGGAACGGGTATCTTGTCCTTCTTAGCTATCCATTCGTTAAAGACCTGGATGGGTGTTTTCCAGCCTAGGGCTTTAGTAGGTATACGGTTGGCGATATATGTGGCTGCTTTAACAGCTTTAGGCTATAGGTTAAAAGGAAAGTTGCTGCTGATCATCAAACAACGTACCTTCGTAATAATTACGCCCCCGGCGCGTTTTTGAACGCCTACGGGCTTTTTGGTATATGGAGGTAAAATCTTATGCGTAATACCTGTATCTAAAAGCCATCGTCGAAGCTTTTTTCCGAAAAAAATCTTTCCGTTTAATACGATCGTCTTAACCTTAATATGGTATTATCTTTCGAAAAAAATAATTACGTTTATTAAAGCGGTAAACGCGTATTTTTTTTGCTTTATGGTATAACTGATCCTAATTCCGATAATAAGGTAGGTAATAATTAACGCTTTCGTTCGCCCGTTAAAAGCGTTATTAAATTCGAAAAGGTTAGCGTATATCGTAACGAAAAGTTTACGTTCCTTAATTTGAAATTTTCGCGAAACCTTTTTTCGAGCCTTTGTAACAGTATAATCCTGACAGTCGATCTTCGACGGCAGCTAAATCTTTGCTCCGGTAACTACTTATACCACCTTTTCCAAGGCTTTAAGGCCTAAATAGGCAAGTTTTCGGTATTACAGCGTAACATCTCCCTTTAAGGGCTTTAAAAGATCCCGAAAGTCGTTTCTGTAAAGCTTTTTCTAATTAATCAGCTTTGCTGGAAGGAATTTTTCGACCAAGGGCTCCGTAACGACGTTTTCGTTTTCGCTTTCGAGGATAACTTCCTCCTTAAGGTCGCTTTCGTTTTCCGGAACTGCTGCTTTAGGCTTTTCGGGCTTTTCGGGCTTTTCGGCCATTGCAAAGGTTACTGAAGTAATAACGTCGTCGGCGTCGTTTTCAGCTATTACCTTAACATGGTATATAACGGGCTGGCATTCGATCTATTTAATCTTCGCCATCTGCGTTCTCGACGTTTTCGAAATTTTGTAATATATAACGTCGGTCTTAAGGTTTTAATAAATGCTAACTTTCCGAAACAACCTGTAGGACGCTAGGTTGGTATGTATTTTAAGGATATATAGGTAGTTTTTCAGGAAGAAATTGCTAATCCTGCCGTTCGAAGTAGTAAATATAATCTTTTTCGTACTTTTACCTAAAATATTTAGGTACTTCCCTCCAGTTAAGAACCTTCCGCCTATTGTAGGAAGGTGTAAATCGATAAAGTCAGCCTTCCGATTTCCGACGTAGAAGTTTAAGTACGTATTTATTAGCGTGGACCTTTTTAAACTATATCCGATGGTAATACTGTTAACCTGAAGGTCTGTATGGGAAAGAAGTCCTGTAATAAGAACTGTAAAAGCTGCTTAAGGTAACGGTTGCTAAGTTTGTTACGGAATTTATTGTTAAGGAATTTGTTCTTTTATTTCTTTCCTAGTACGTTTAACAGCTACTTTCAAACCGTTAGTACCGTTCGCGATACGCTTATCTACCTTCTTCCTGACTTTAGGGTTTTCGGTCCACCTATTAGGCCTAACTTTCGGGCAAATATAGGGGCATTCTTTAAAGGTATGGACCATACCGTAGACACATTGTCGGTTAGCATAGCGGTTACCGTTTTGGGTATTGTTATTATTATTCGAAGCGTTCTGGAAAGGTCTTATCTTATTCGGTATCTTTCCGTTAAGGGTAATACCGAACGCTTTTCGTAATAACTGATCGACGTTAGCGCCCTAAACTTTCCTTAACCTTATATAACTCCGGAAACGTTTTATAAGTTCTTTTATATAATAAAGTTCGGTTACAGCTTAACCTTTAAACATAGAATCCTTTACCAGGGCTAATTAAGCGGCAGAAAAGGCGGGTAAAAAAGCGTTAACAGCCTTTAAAAAGTCGAAATAAACGTAATACCTTACGACAGCTGGAATATTAAGCTTTTCGGCTTTAGTATATACTTCCCAGTAATTGGAAAACCATACGTCCATCTAGATTTTGTTAATTTTTAACGTTTCCTTATAGCGGCCGTTAACTTCATAAATCCGAACATTATTGCTAGGCTTAAACTTATTCTTTAAGGCCTTAAATTTGTTTCGAAATGTAACCTTCTTTCAATATACCTAATAACGATTAGGGTAAACGGATTAGTTAAGGAACGTGCTAATTTTGGCGAGCGCCTTTTCCTGCGTTAAAAAAAGGGTTTGCTTTCGATTATATATTTTTACTGCTTTCTGGAATTTTATATTTACCTTTAGCCCGAAATCTAGCTCGCTAAAAGCATTTAAGTCGAATTTCTTAAAATTAGGGAAAATCGGTCTTTTTAATAACGGTAAAAACTTTTCCGTATTAGGGTTAATATACTCCTACAGGAAGCCCGCCTTAAAGCTAACGTAGAATTCGAAAATATCATACTTTCTAAAAGTTCCCTTTTTAAAAAGGAACGCTTTAAGGCGCCCTAAAGTCTTATCAAGATTTATTAATAAAAAAGGAACCATAGCTTCAATTATAATACAACTAAAAACTAAGAAAACAACAGAAATTATAATATTTAAGCAGGGAATATCCTTAGTAAAAGGCGGCAGTAAGTTATAAAGTTACTGCGGGAGCGACGGCAAGGTTCCGAATTGCCTCAAAAGGCGACGTCCGCAACGTATCTAACAAGTATATTTAAGCACAAATAAAAAGAAGTGCGGACCGGGCTCATAACTATGAGACCCTGGATCACATACTGAAGCATATATAGGACTGAAGGAGGATAAATTATCTGGTTGACCTCTGAGAGATCCTAGATAGAAACAAAGGGTATTGAAGCCTCCTTATATACACAGAAAACAGTTGCGGCTGAGAGAAAACTGTACCCGTGATGCGATCAGCAGACTCCGTTAGTAGCTGTGCTGCCTAAGCTAAGGCTGAGCTAACGGACTTAGTCTTCAGCTGGGTCTGACATGCGCGAAGCTAGATCGTAGGCAAAACGTTAAGGACAGGAGGGACCCAAGAAACATCATACGGATACGAATTGCTGAATGAAAAAGTTGAATCCTATGAGGCAGCCGACCAGCTAGGCTCTGATATTGGACATGTCATGCCCTTATGGAGGATCCGGTGGCCGAGGTCTCGTCTATAGATTTTCAGGCGAAGGTCGGCTACCTGCTTGACTGATCACCCTGAACGGCCCTGATTTTGATGAAGTCAATTAAAAGCGGAGCTAAACTTGACATTGCGTGGGAGCTTTTGAAGAATGCATCAAAACCTATGTCTGATCGTGATAGACATCCGAGGCCTTGCGGGGTTGCCGACCTTGTTATTTTCCAGTCTTTTGCCAAAATAATGTCACTCGCGAGCTTGGTCGATTCAGCGGTAGCCGGAGTTGCGACGATCGGGTGCAGCAGAAAGACACCTCTCGTATTCGAGCCCGACTGTGTCTCGCACAACATATTTCGTAGTCGGGCGTCCACCACTCTCTTACCGGAAAGACAAAGAGTATATCCGAGGTAAGACTCGCCCCGGGATGGCATAGATCTAGGACCGCGTGGCCGTCCCCTTTGGACGCAGCATCTGGTACTAACCTCGGACCCCACCTAATGAATTACCCTAGCAATGAATAAGACATTTCTCCACAACAACAATCACTCGCTATAACTTCACTCTGCAATATCTCAACAACCATTTAATTAATTAATTTCGGTTTAAGATGGTTGATTTCGACCGTAAACGTAGAATTCAGGACGCTAAGGATTTTATTACGGAAGGTCCGAAACCCTTGCAAGCATGCGATTCGATATACCCCAGTCAACCTTGTTACATCACGTCCATGGCTCCAAATCGCGCTCCGAAGCCTAAAGTAACGCGCGCGAGCTTTCGGACGAGGAAAAGCAAAAGTTCGTTAACTGGATATTACTTGAAAAAAATGTGCGGTCGCGCTTCAACGAAAAATGTCACGGCAGGCCTAGCAGCCTGGGGCTGGCACACCTTACGTAACCTACCCTTCCCACCTTAGTCTCTTACTATCTTCATTCCATATAAAGGCCCTAGGCCCTTACCTATCCTTATAAAGGGACAAGAGTTTGTTCTGTCCTGACCTTACCCTATAGGAATAGACTGGTTATACCTGACTTAAGCCCTACCGTATTAATTTAAACTTGTCAGATATAGGGGACACCAGTTGTGTTGTATTGGATGACTAGCTGCAGGCGCTCTAAAACGCGCACTCCCCTTTTTATGGAGTCTAGTTACGGAACCTATATGTTCCGATCAGAGGGAGCCTTTCCGTATATGGGGTGCTAACGTACCCCCTGCTAGCTGACATACCCCTTTAACGCCTTGACGTAGTTACGGCGTTGGTCATTACGTTTTATCATTTCCTAAAGCCATAGCTTTTTGATTCACCTTTCCTCCGGCGATTAAATCCTCCTGATCGGCCAATTCCTTTTCTGAAATTATTCGCAGGTTGTTCCTCCGCCGATCGAGGGCTTCCGTAATATCTACTAATTTTAGCTGCTTTTTAAAATATTTAAAAGGTTTACGTATTAAGGCCTTCATTAATTTATTAATTAATATATCGCCCGTAAATATATGATCTATTTTAATTATATCTTTTTTGCGTATAACGGCTATAGGCTTAACCAACTATTAAACCTAAGTTGTACGGTTTATGTTGGCAGTAATATCGTAAGAATCTAAGCAATGGGATAATAATTACGTTTGGTAATAACAGATATAAATCTGGATAATCAAGTTATAATTGCAAGCTGGTACTATCTAGATAGGAAATAATAAGCGTATATATTTTAAATGGGATTTTTTGTGGATCTGTTTATCCCTTCGGATTTATACTACACTGATCCGTTTGGATCCGTAAATCCATTCAGATTTATATTACGTAACTTAAACCTTATATCGGAGGTAATATACATAACCTCCGACTGTTTGCTAATAAACTAAGCTCGTTTGGTTATAATACGATTTCTCTTTTTTTAGGATTTTTGCCCTTAAGAATTAATTATTTATCGCATTTATTTAGTGTTATAACCAAAACGGGTCTTGGCCTCCAAGAACAGTCGCCCCACTTTTACGAAGGATCACGTAAGGTAGATTTAAATAAATGTCTCAATCCATCTCAATCCATAATGGTGGATTTAAATGGATGTTTTAATCCATTTTAATCCATAGTGGTAAATTGAAATGGATATTTTAATCCATCTTAATTTATGTTAATGGATTTAAATAGATATCTTAATCTATTTTAATCCACCAAAATAACTGAAGATATATACGATCGTTATTTCCATAATTTAGATAATGACAGCTTGCAATACAATTTAATTACCCAAATTTCTATCTGCTATTATTAAACGTAACTATTATTCCATTGCTTAAGTTCCCACGATACTACTGCCAACATAAACCGTACGATTAAGTTTAATAATTAGTTAAGCCCATAACCGTTATACGTTGCAAACTTTTGTTTAGTAATATCGTTAGACTTTAAGCAATATTACCGATATTCTGTCCTAATTTTAATAATTCTTTGTTGTTTTTAAGGAAAATTCCGACGACGATCTGATATAAAGTATA
The DNA here is from genome assembly GCA_004155945.1 of Monosporascus sp. mg162. NCBI lineage: Eukaryota > Fungi > Ascomycota > Sordariomycetes > Xylariales > Monosporascus > Monosporascus sp. mg162. Next base: position 29,415 of record QJNY01000409.1, on the reverse strand, counting down.
TTTAAAGGGTTTTAGGATCTGGATAAGGGCAAATCCCTTACTATTAAGGGATTAATTTAACTTCCGAGCCAAAAGGAAGTTATAAAACGGATAAACGACATATTTGAACAAATGCGATATTTATATTTTAAAAATATCCAGCTTAAAAAACGCCTAAACGGTAACACTGGAAGCAAAAAGCCGGGACGAATTATTAAACCATCTAAGTTTAATTTTTTCGATAAAACCTTTATCCAGTTACGATTGTTTTTAACTTAATGCTGAACGTATTTCCGTTATTTCCTTATTACCTTGGCACCAAACGTAACTCGAATCAGTTTTACGGTCGGACGGTTTATTAGTAACGCGGCCAAATAGTTTGAACCCGTTTTACGGAAGTACACTTTTACGTTACCAAAACGACAGACGGAGGCAATTCGACAAATTTACGGCAGTTATACGAAATTCGAAAGAATATTCGAAAAAGCGTTCGGAATAGTAAACGAAAAGATAAAACAGAACTACAAATCAAAAACTTATATTAAAAAAGGTCGGCATCCAATTATGGCAATACCTTAATTTAGCTAGCGTCGAAGTTAAATTGGAACTAGAAAGCGTTAATGCCTAGGTTTTTTAATAGCCTTAAAAAAAAAGTTTAGGAAAAGCTGTTTAAAGATAATCGACCTTAACATTTGGTAAATTATATCGCGATAGCAGTTAAAATTAACGATCGACAGTACGCCTGGAAAACTCGGAATTTTAAAAGGCATTACGATAATAAACTACGGTATCCCGCTAATATTACGGCATCAAGATAAATAAACATTTTTTACGGAACTTAATTGGGACTTATAGAATTAAGGGTTATTTAACCAAAAAATAAGAAGGTTTTTATTTGCTATAACTATAGCAAACCCGGATACGTTACGCGAAAGTATAAAAGCTTTAAAAGGGTATATTAAACTTTCATTTTCGAAAGTTAATACAAGAAAGAACCCGGCGACAGGAAGATAATTAATATAGTTCGGCCTTGGGAAAGTAACGAACTATCTTCGTTTAAGGTGTAATAAGGAATACGGAAAGCAAGGAAATTATTTTAAACGGCGGCCAGAAAAACCGAAAATACCGCCCTTACTGTTAATTAATGGATGCGAAAACGTAAAAGATAAAACGGACTGTTCGACGACAATCAAGTAACCCGCGCCCAGAAAAAACGATAACGGTTCGCAAATTAAATTAAGGTTTATACCTAGTTAAAAAAACATTAAGCATAAACGGAAAATTTGTACCTAAGGGAAATTAATCGATACGGAAAAATCTCCGCCGTTAACTATAAACGTTTAAAATGCGAAATATACGAAAATAAAAAGGAATATATTATACGAAAAATTATTCGTATGTGGCGATAAGGATTTAATTTCCATAACCGAACTGAAAGCGACTTAAGAAACCAAAAGTGGTATCGCCATATTTGCGAAATAGCAATAATGGAAAAAATCGACGAACTGGCAGCTGCTAAAAGCTGGCCAAAGGGAAAGCATTACCCAGCAGAAAAACCCCAATATTATTACGAATAATGTAATTATTAAACACAAAAGGAATTAATTTAAAGAACAGTAAATAAATACTATTAAAAGATAATTACCGACCTACAAATTCAGCTAGCCTTTACAAAAAACCCAAAGAAGCGGTTAGCTATAAAGAAAAAGATTCGCTTTTTTACAAGCGAAAACTGGCAAAACCCGGAACTAAAATACATTATCAGAGAAACGTTTTAGAATTAAATAGAGTACTTGATAGCGACATTACGCCGGCAAAAGCAGCAGTTAAAATGGATTTAGAACGAAAACAAAAAACTTGGAAAAAAAATCCAATAATTCGAAAATAGCCCAAAAAAGTTAAGTTACCTGTAATGGGGCCTTAGGTTAGCAAAAAACGAAAGGGTAAATAACAACACTTTAAAAAGGCTTTAAACGTAATAAAAACAGTACGAAAAAAGCTTATTACAGTATAAATGCGAATCAGAAACAAACGATATACCGTATTTGTGGACTACGGCATAACAAAAAGTAATTACATCGCCCCCAAAGTAGTTAACGAGTTACAATTACCATGGAAAAACAAAGAACATCCTTATAAGGTCGAAAATGCCGAAAGTTAGTTATTCGGCTATAACGAGGAATACGTTCGCTATAAGATTAATTACCTTAAAACCTTTGTCGAAGGCAAGAAATAAATTATTAGTTTCGACGTTATCGGCATTAAAGATTACGACATAATCTTAGGATTACTATGGTTAAAACAGTATAACTCGGCCATTAACTAGAAAACTCGTAAAATAAATTACGATTTATTTTCTAAAAAAAAACCGGAAAACGACGAAAGATTTTAACATTCGATCGATAAGGTAAACGAATACAAGCATAAGGATACGATAAAAACCTTACCACTTAAAAACATACAACATATTAAAAAAAAAGTGTATAACTGAAAAATACGACGCATTATCGCCAACCTTAAAACAAAATTCAGGCAGATAAATAACGATCTGGAACGACCGCCCGAAAAACCACTAAAGTAAATAGCTAAGGTATTTCTATAATACCACAAATACGATAAATTATTTGGTAAAAAACTTAATACCAAACTACAGGAATATAACGAATAAAACTACGAAATAATTCTTAAAAATGGCAAAAATACCGCCTTTTACCCGATTTACAACCTAAACCATGCGGAATTACATACGTTACGCAATTATTTTAAAGATAAGCTTCGAAAAGGATAAATACGACGTTCCAAGTTACCAGCCGGATACCTTATATTTTTCGTACCAAAAAAAAGGGGAAAACTTTAACTTATAATGGATTATCGACAACTTAACGATATTACCATTAAAAATAAAACGCCGTTACTATTAATTACCGAAATAAAGGATCGCCTGTACGGAACAAAGTAATTTACGACTGTCGGTCTTCGAGATGGCTATAATATAATCCGGATTAAAAAGGGATACGAATAGAAAACCGCTTTCAGAACAAAATATGGCTTGTACGAATATTTGGTTACACCTATAAAACTGATTAACGTACCGGCAACCTTCTAACGAATAATTAATTATGTACTAAAGGAATACTTAAATATTTTTGTTATCTGTTATCTCGACGACATTCTTATTTATTCCGAAACGGAAGAAAAACATAAAGAACATATTTATTAGGTTTTACGGGCTTTACAGGACGCCAAACTGTTAATTAATACCGAAAAAAGTTATTTTTATAAGCAAAAAGTCGAATTCTTAGGATATATTATTACGTTAGGACAAAGTCGTATAAACCTTAAAAAGCTATCGGCAGTTAAAGATTAAACGCGACTTATTAATGTTAAAAAGGTACAAATATTCCTTAGATTTGTTAATTACTACCGACGATTCGTACGTAATTTTAGCAAAATAGCCATATTATTAACGGAACTTACCAAAAAGGATAAACCTTTTAAATAGATTCTTATGAAAAAAACGACTTTTTAACAAAATTAAAAATACCTTTACTAGTAAACCAATACTGATTATATACGACCCAAAGCGATTAATCGAACTAGAAACCGACGCTTCGGATTATGCCTTAAAAGTTATAGTTAAATACTGAAACAATTAAGGAAAACTTAACTTTATCGCGTTTTATTTTTATAAGTTATATAAAGCTGAATTAAATTACCCTATTTACGACAAAAAGTTCTTAGCTATCGTTAACGCCTTTAAAAAATTCAGACATTACTTTAAGAGCAATATATATTAAATTAAGGTATATATAGATTACAAGAACATTATATATTTTTCCATAATACGAGAACTTATCGGAAGATAATTGCGCTATGTAAAAAACCTTTTTAAATTCGATTATATTATTATTTATCGTAAAGGATTAAAAAATATCGAAGAGGACGTATTTAGCAAACGACTTAACCTAAAGGAACTTAAGATTAAGATATAACAGATAATTTTCGACGTTATATCCGAAAAAACATTTAAAATAACGACGGATTACTGCGATACGAGCAATACCATCCGATATGAATTAACGTATTTAATAATATAACGTTAGTTAACCAGCAGAATACCAAATAAACAAAATATAGATATCAAAAGATTTACGAAAGGATTTAATATGAAATATTTACGAACATCTTATATATAAACATCTAGGGGTTTACAAAATCTTAAAACGCCTATAACGGACATATTATTTTCCTAAAATAAAAATTACAGTACAGAAAATCATATAATAATGCGACGTTTGCGCTAGGGCAAAGGTATAACAGCATAAACCTTATAAAAAATTACAACCATTACCAATTGCTAAACGACCGTAAAATTTAATTACGTTCGACTTTATTACCAAACTTCCTTTATCAAAAAATCTAGCTATAGGAATACATTACGACAGCTTTTTCGTAATCGTTGATCGATTTACGAAATTTTTTTATTTTTTACCTTATTACGAGGATATTAATGCAAAACAATTCGTATACTTTTTTTTAAACATATTTTTGGTACATATAAATTTTTAATAGAAATTATTTCGGACAAAGGTATTACCTTTACTTTAAAATTCTGGTAAGGACTAATAACCCAACTTGGATTAAATTATAAATTATTTAACGCATTTAAACTTTAAACAGATAAACAAACGGAAAAAACTAACCAAACGTTAAAAACGTATTTACGATACTATATTAATTACGAACAAAACAATTAAATTAAAAAGTTACCAGTTGTACAGTTAACGTATAATATTAGTTATTATGAAAACATCCGAATAACGCTAGCAACTGCTAATTTTGGTTTTACACTTAAAATTTACCGAAATTTACATAAAGATACACCAGCTAACGTTAAAATAATTCTTATTTTAAAACACCTAAAATAACTATACGTAAAAATAAAATCAAAACTCGAATTCGTACGTAATCAAATAAGCAAATATTATAACCAAAAAAGGTTAAAGGGATTAACCTTTTCGGAAGGAAAAATGGTTTACCTAGCTATTAAAAACATCCAAACCAAAAGGCTAAACAAAAAACTTGATTTCAAATATATCGGTCCGTACAAGATTACCAAAAGAATTTTAAAAAATAACTATAAACTGGAGTTATTACTAAGGGTTAAACTCCATCCAATCTTTCATATTTTCTTATTAAAATCAGCAGCAGATATAATTAAAGTTAACACGGAACAAAACGAAAAAGTTATAGAAAACGTACTAATTTATAAGGCGGAAAAAATACTGGATGTACGCAAAAAAAAAAAAGGACTTACCTAGTATTTGGTCAAATAAAAGGATTACCCAAACTCCGAAAACATTTGGAAACCCGCAAAGAATTTTACGAATGCCCAGCAGCTTTTAAAGGGTTTTTACCGGCGGCGTCGACGGTGGCAAAGTTGAAGTCAGCAAAGGATGGGTTTTACAAGGAACGGATTGTATCCCTATTAAACGACTCGATCGCTGCGGAAAGTTAACGTTATTCTTCTTCGAAACGCTTCTGCTTTTCCAGCTTTTCCAAAAAGGTTATCCTACAGCGAATAAAGTCGGATGCCTTTTCGGGAAGCAAACGCTGTTATTTTTCCAAACGGGATAAACGAAATATAACTTCCGTTATCTTAATAAAAACGTTTTGCATATCCTGCTGCGCCTTAACCAGCAGGTTTTTGGCAGCCTGTTATATACGATTAAAACGGTCCTTTTCGCGATTAACGTTATTAAGGGAAAATAAAGGAATGCCGGAACCGTTACAGCGACGACCGGGATATCGAACGTATTTTTCGCAACGCCGAAGGTCTTCGATTATTCTACAGGTAAAGCCATTATTAAAGCAGGGCGTATACGGCATTACTTCGAAGCTAAAGGTTCGAATGTAAGCGGTAAGAGAAACGTTACTTTTTTTTTTTTTTTAATTTGGACAATTACGCGGCTTACGGTTAGTTAAACGACCCGATATAATAAGGAAAACTTACCAAAAAGTAATCTTTAGGGATAAAGATTTAAAGAAAGGGAAAATTGTGTTATAACCAAAACGGATCTTGGCTTCCAAAAACAGTCGCCCCACTTTTACGAAGGATTACGTAAAGTGGATTTAAATAAATATCTTAATCCATTTTAATCCATGGTAATAAATTTAAATAGATGTCTTAATCCCTCTTAATCCATAATGGTAGATTAAAATAAATATCTTAATTTATCTTAATCCATAATAATAGATTTAAATGAATATTTTAATCTATTTTAATCTACCAGAATAGCTAAAGATATATACGATCGTTATTTCCATAGTTTAGATAGTGACAACTTGCAATACAATTTGGTTACCCAGATTTCTATCTGCTATTACCAGACGTAACTATTATTCTATTGCTCAGGTTCCCACGATACCACCGCCAACATAAACCGTACGACTAGGTTTAATAGTTGGTTAAGCCCATAGCCGTCACATTTAGTAAGTAACTTTCCTTTTTACATATCGTTATCTTGGTTGTTTTCGTCGTCATGTCTAACCGTATCGAAAAACAAAAATCTCGCAAGCGTTCTAACTAAAAGAAAGAACGCGAAGATTTAACTTCTTACATTCGATAGCAGGGCTTCGAAGTTATGCCTTATTCTTGTTATGGCTGTACCCCGCACCACACCGCCATGGGCAAAAGATTGGCGATTGATCGCAATGGTTAGCGATCAACTGGGTGCTTACAGCTGTATAAGAGCTACCCCGCGCTACGGGTGACCAGGCCGTAACAATTCTACGTGTTTTAAATATAAGGAAAAATGCGTTATGATGGAAAACGAGGCTTGTTGTAAAAACTGTATTTTAAAGAAACGAAGTTGCGATGGTTCGGGCGTCCCTTTTAATTCCTTGCGTAATATTACCAAGGAAACGGAACGTTTAAAGTATAAGAAGATGTTGGCTAAGGAACGGCTGCTCCAATCGCAAAAAGAAATAAATAAAGCGATCGCTCATTTTCAGCGATTACGTCGTTAGCAAGAATTCTTTCGGTTAAAGGGTGTTGAAATAGTAAATTGTAGGCTTTAGTCTTTAGACGAACTAAAGAAGCAGAAAAGGTTAGAAGGAAAGCGAAACGGTTACGCGGGCCGTGCAGGTTACGCGAATTACAAACCCCGCGGAATAGTTTAAGATCGAAAATACTAATTAGGCGTTACTAAATAACGTAGACTGGAATACTTTCAACCCAGGCGTTTCCGACGTTGCTGGTGGAAGTTCTTTAGGAGGCGCTGGGAATTTATAAGGTTTTTCGCGGGTTTCTAGGTATTTTCGAAGTCTGGGTAATTTTTTTTACTTAACTAGGTACTGGGTAAATCCTTCTTTTTTGCGTACATCTAGTATTCTTTCCGTTTCGTGAATTGGTATTTCCTCTATAATTTTTTCGTTTTATCCCGTACTGATTTTAATTATATCAGCTGCTAACTTAAGTAAAGAAATATAAAAAACTGGATAAAGCTTAACCTTCGGCGGTAGCTCCAATTTATAGTTATTTTCCAAGATCTTTTTAGCGATCTTATATGAGCCGATATATTTGAAATCGAATTTTTTGTTTAACTTTTTAGTTTGGATGTTTTTAGTAGTTAAATAAATCATTTTTTCTTTCGAAAAAGTTAATCCCTTTAACCTTTTTTAGTTATAGTATTTGCTTATCTAATCGCGTACGAACTTGAATTCCGTTTTATTTCTGTATATAGCTATTTCAACTATTTTGGCGTAAAAATTGCTTTAATGTTAGCTGGTTTATCTTTATGTAAATCTCGATAAACATTAAATGTAAAACCAAAATTGGCAGTTGTTAGCGTCGTTTTAATACTTTCGTAATAGCTAGTATTATAGGTTAACTGTGCAACTGGTAATTTCTTAGCCCAGTTATTCTGTTCGTAATTAACATAATATCGTATATACATTTTTAATGTTTATTTAATTCTTTCTATCTATCCGTTTGTTTATGGTTTAAATACGCTACATAATTTATAATTTAGTCCAAGTTAAGTTATTAATTTTTGTCAAAATTTTGAAATAAAGGTAATACCTTTATCCGAAATTATCTTTCTTGGAAATCCGTAAGGACCAAAAATATGTTTAAGAAAAATATATGCGAATTGTTCCGTATTAATATTTTCGTTATAGGGTAGAAAATAGAAAAATTTCGTGAATCGATCAACGATTACGAAAAAGCTATCGTAATACTTCTGTAACTGGATTTTTTAACAAAAGAAACTTAATAATAAAGTTAAATATAATCGAATCCTATAGTTACTTAACGACTGATAAGGGTTATAGTTTTCCGTAAGGTTTATGTTGTCGTACCTTTGTTTTGGCCCAAATATCGCATTATCGTATTACCTCCTGTAATGTAATTTTCGTTTTAGGAAAATAATATGTCCGTTGTAAGCGTTTTAAGGTTTTGTAAACCTTTAAATGTTTATGTACCGGGTATTCGTATATATCCCGTATCAGGTTCTTTTATACGTTTTAGGTACTTATATTTTATTTGTTTGCTATTCCGCTAGTTAATTAATATTATATTATTAAATGCGTTAATGTATATTAAGTGATATTGTTCGTATTGGAGCAATTCGTCGCTGTTTTAGATATTCTTCGGGTATAATATCGAAAATTATTTGCTGTACTTTAATATTTAGTTTTTCCAGCTTAGTTCGTTTGTTAAATACGTTTACTTTGCCATTTTTTAATCCTTTTTATAGATAATAACGTAATCGTATTTAAAAAAGCTTTCTGCATAACGTAATTATTTTTCGATAAGTTTTCGTATCGTAAAAAAGTAAGTAATGGTTTTATAATCCGTATATACCTTAATTTGGTGCATATTACTGTAACGAAACTGTCATACGACCACCTGGAGGTATGAGCAGTATCTGAAATGGGTTCTTGATTTTGGGTACCATAAGTACAGGATATCCTGCAAGGGATTCGGATGGCTGAATGTAACCTCTCTTTAGGTCTAACTAGATGCTTTTCCATAAGGCCTTTACCTTTTCTGGGTTCATGTGGTAGATTTTGTGAAGCTTGGGGTAATATCCTTCTTTAATGGGTATGCGATGGTCCCATTATCCGTATGGAGATAGCTCGTGGTTTTCTCTGTCTTTAAAAAGTCGTTCGAATCGCTGATACTCTGAGAGTATGGTATTAACAAAGTCTAATACTTTGGCTTCTCGGATGATATAACAAATTTCTTTAAACCCTTTCTCAAAAGGAGTTAATTCGTAGTTCCAAGGAAGCTGGCGAATCTTCCAATTAATTAACAGATTGCTGGAATTAAGCTATAGCATTCCCAAGATAATATCATAACCTGAAATGTCGGCGATATCCAACGTAAGATACTTTTGGTATCCTTAGATCCATATTAGAAGTTTTTCGATTTCATTGAAAATTCGTCCGCCATCGTACTTAGAGAGATTTCCATCAACTATACGTAACTTATAGGACTTTAACTTATACTTCCAAAAAATATGATATTTCTCAGCTACGGCTAGCGAAATAAAGTTGTCTTCTACCCCAAAGTTAATCATAATTTTAAAAGTTTGGCTTTAATATTAAACAGGAATTTTAATCTAACTTCGAAATCCCTTTTTTACCTTACATAAGATCTTAGCTCGCGTAACTCCTCGATACCTTAATTTTAAGAGCTTTTGCTGTTTTTTAACTTCGTAATTCCGTTTACTAAAAAACGTTTCCATTTGCGGGCTTTTTTAACTGCGTATTTAGTACACTTGTCGTCCCTGTAAATATCCCACTTTCGTTAGCTAATTTAACATTTCACCTTAATAATTTTTACTTTTAACGTCTGGAAAAATGCTCGATTCGAAATTAAGATTTTTACAAAGCTTACTCCTATATCCAGAAGTTCATATATCAAACATAACATAAAGGTATAACATAAGCAACCTTATGCAATAACTTTTTAGCTTTAATCAGATTCGGGGTACAAGTAACAAAATCGGGGGTATTCGGGCCATCGGGGGATTTCGATACATCTGCAGTCGTTATCAAGCTCGGTAAGGATTTCTTCGTCCTAACCGGGCCAATAATCGTTATCTTCCTTAGCTCGTAAGTAAACCGAACAATCGTTATCGGTGCAAGCTAAGAAATAAAAAAAACCGTATCTATTAACAAAGTTTTGTTCAGGAGCTTCGGTTTTAAAGCATATCGCCCGTTCTAAAGGTGCGCTGGATGTAAAGATTTTCTACCTATAGTTATTAAATTCGGGGCGCATCTAGCCATACTCGTTATATATTTCGCATTTCTACACATCTAAATAACATTCGTATCCTAACCCTATGGCTAACCTGGAAATTGGTTATCCAGAATAATACTTACAGGCTTTAACTATTTAATTCTGGCAAATCGGGTAACGTTCGTACTTTAAGTCGCCGCTTAGTTTACAGTAAATCGTCGCGATAATATATTCCTGCTAGAAAAAATTAAAACTAACTTTTTTTTCTTTTTCGCTTTTACTGTTTATTTTTTATTCGGCTGTTCGGATCTTTTTTTAAAAGATTTTTCCTTTCTTAAAGATCCTTTTAGCTAGAAAACGATATTTATTTCTGTAATAACCTTTCTTGCTACAATTAAAGCATTTAATATTCGATTTATTCTTTTTAAGCTTTCTTAAAATAATATTTGCTTTTTTTTAAGTTCTGTCCTTATTTTTGCTTCCTTAAAACTTACTATTAAAACTTCGATCGTCCCTTTTCTTTGTTAAACCTTTTCTTTTCCAAGTACCTGCTAAAAATACGTCTGTCGGCGATAATGGCCTTATTAATATAATTCTAAAAAGGCCTTATTTTAAGTACCCTATATATCTCGTTCTTAACTTATAATTTCAGGCTACCGTAATAAAAGTAAAACAAGGTACTTTCCGGCAGGTAAGAAATTGCTATAAAGCGATTAAATTCCGTCGTATACTTAGCCGTTAATTTTATCTGCTAGAAAAGGTATAACGTTTCAACGGTATTTTGCTACTTATCTAGGTTTCCAAACAAAGCTTATATTCGTTTTTCCAAATATTCGTAATTATTAAAAATATAATTAAGAAAGTCGGAAAATTCGTTAAGGTAATTTTCGAAATAATTCTTCATAATTAGCTAAAAGCAAAAAAAAATCCTTTCTGCAAACAGCTAAAAAATAACTAATACCTTTTAATAATCTTCTGTTAAAAAAATTCGTAAAACTTAATGTAAAATCTAGCCTAAACCAAATATCTTTTTATATTTATAGTTCCGTCGTAAAGTTCTAAAAAGGTTAGCTTATGACGCTTAATTTTAAACATCCTATAATAAGTAAAAGGTAAAATAATGTTTTCACAGAATTAATTCGCGCCAAATAAAAATAATATCGAAAACTTTTGCTGTCAAACGAATTTAACATTTTCCCTTTTTACTTCCTGAAGTTCAATTATCAAGATATGCAGTTTGACGTTAATCGTAAGTTCTTTTTCCTTACTTTTCGAACTGTCGGTTTCTTTTTTTTCCTTTTCCGCTTCGTTTTTTTAGATTTTAATAGTTTTCTTAAAAGCTGGGAAAAGTTGTTACTAAGAAAAAAAAAATCCTTTTTTAAAACCGAATAATAAAAGGGGCCATATTACTAAAAAGAATTTCCTTAATAAAGGGTAAAATGTTTTAATTCAATTATTAATCCTTTATTAAGTAGTAATAGCGATCGGATATATCGTTTATCTTCTAAATGCCGTTCTGTAATATGGTTTTTACTAGGTTCAGGAAAGCTTGTACCTAACTGAGCTTTGAAATATTCGTCGGTTATTAATTAAGGAGCTATTAAAATGTAACGAACCTATTATACGACCACCTAGAGGTATAAGCAATATCCGAAATAAGTTCTTAATTTGCAGGTAATAATAAGGCGAAAAATAATTCAGTAATATGTTCGTTAAAAAGATTTACGGACTTTTTTTTCCATTAAAAAACGTTGCTTTTAATTAAAAACTTAAATTAATAACTAAAAAGCGAAACAAAGCAGGTGCTATTTACAAAGGAAACCTATCCGTTATATATCCTTCTGTTTTCTATAGGTATGTCGTAGATCTGCTGGATCTGTATGATCTGGTCCAGATCTACCAGATCCTCCAGATCACATTGAAATGCTAAGACTTCGGCTTCCGGAGTTTAACCGTAGAGTGTCCTTGCCCAGACAGGGAGAGCAGGTCCTAATTCGTAACAATTACCTTTAAGGTAATGTTTAAATTCCTTAAAGGCATTAACGATAGCTAAGAACTCCTTATCGTAAACAGGATAATTTAGTTCGGCTTTATGTAACTTGTAAAAATAAAACGCAATAGGGTAAAGTTTTCCTTAATCATCTCGATATCCAATTACAGCTTTTAAGGCGTAATCCAAAACGTCGGTTTCTAGCTTAACTAGTTACTTTAAGTTGTGCATAATTAATACTAGTTTATGAACAAGAGCAGTTTTAATTTATTAAAAAGATATTTTTTCTTTTAAAGTTTATTAAAATTGTTTATCCTTTTTAGTTAGTTCTGTTAATAATATAATTATCCTGTTAAAATTGCGTATAAATCGTCGGTAATAATTAGCAAATCTAGAAAAAGCCTATATCTTTTTAACATTAACGGATTATATACTGTCCTTAACTGCTAATAGCTTTTTAAAGTTTAACGAATTTGTTTTGGCGTAATAATTTATTTTAAAAATTCGATTTTTTAGTTATAAAATTGGCTTTTTTCGGTATTAACCAAAAGTTTAGCGTTCTGTAGCGCTTGTAAAACCTGGTAAACGTGTTCTTTATGCTTTTCTTTCGTTTCCGAGTAGATAAGAATGTCGTCGAGAAAACAGATAACAAAAACATCCAGGTATTTCTTTTAATATATAATTTATTATTCGTTAAAGGGTTGCTAGTACGTTAATCAGTTCCATAAAATTAATTAGGTATTCGTATACGCTATATTTCGTCTTAAAGGTTATATCGATTCGTATTTTTCCTTAATCCGAATTATGTTATAGCTATTTCGAAAATCGATAGCTGTAAACCATTTTGCTCCGTATAAGCGATCTTTCATTTTAATAATTAATAGTAACTGCATTTTGTTTTTAACTGTAATGTCGTTAAGTTGTCGATAATCCACTACGAGTCGGAGCTTTCCCCTTTTTTTTAGTACGAAGAATATAAGGTACTCAGCTAGTAGCTTGGAACGTTATATCCATTTTTTACGAAACCTGTTTTCGAAGTAATCGCAGAATATATACAGTTTTACATAATTTAAGTTATATATCGGATAACAGGCAGTATTTTTACCATTTTTAAAGATTATTTCGTAATCTTATTCGTTATACTGTAAAAATTTAATATTAAGTTTTTTACTAAATAACTTATCTTATTTATAGTACTATAAAGGTATTTTAACTATTTATTCTAGTAGTTTTTCGAGCGGTCGCTTTAAATCGTTATTTATCTGCCTAAATTTTGCTTTAAGATTGGCGATAATACGTCGTATTTCTCGGTTACGCCTTTTTTTCTTAATATATCGTGTGTTTTTAGGTAATAAGGTTTCTGCCGTTTTTTTTTGGCTTACATTCGTTAACCTTATCGGTCGAATATTAAGATTTTTCGTCGTTTGGATTATCGTTAGAAAATAAATCGTAATTTATTTCGTAAGTTTTTCAGTTAATAGCCGGATTATATTGTTTTAACCATAGTAAACCTAGGATTAAGTCGTAATTTTCGATAAAGATAATGTCAAAACTGATAACTTATCTTTTTTTTTGGATAAAGGTTTTAAGATAATTAACTTTTTATTAGATGTATTTATCGTCTTAATTAAATATCTAACCTTTAGCATTTTCGACTTCGTAAAGGTATTTCTTGTTTTTTTATAGCAACTGTAATTCGTTAATTACTTTTGGGGCAATATAATTACCTTCATATGTTCCGTAATCTATAAATGCGATATATCGTTTATTTTTGATTCGTATTTGTATGTAATAAGTTTTTTTTTCGTATTATTCTTATCGCGTGTAAAGCTTTTTTAAGGTATTGTTATTTACCTCCGTTTTTCCAGCCAGCTTGGGGCCCCGTTATAGGTAGCTCGGGCTTTTTTGGCTGTTTTTAAATTATTAAATGTTCTTCTCGAATATTTTGATTTCGTTTTAGATTTATTTTAACTGCTACTTTTGTCGGCGTAATGTGGCTGTTAAGTATTCCACTTGGTTTTGGAACGTTTCCTTGGTAATATATTTTAGCTTTAGTGTTTTCCGACTTTTATTCGAAAAAGAGCGAATTTTCTTTTGTACAATTGATCGTTCCTCCGGATTTTCTGTAAAGGCTAACTGGATCTGCAGATCGGTAATTATTTTTTTAGCAGTGTTTTGTTATTGTTTTTTCGATTAATTTTTTCTGCGTTTGGTAATTGTACTATTTGTAATAGTATTAAGGTTCGTTCGTAGAGCAGTGCTTTTTTTCTGGCCAGTTTTTAAATGCTGCCAGCTTGTCGATTTTTTCCATCGTCGTTATTTCTCGTAAATAGCGGTACAATTTTTAGTTTTTAAGATTTTTTCCGGTTCGATTCTTAAAGTCGAAACCTTGTCGCTATATGCGCGTAATTCGTCGCGTAATGTATTCTTTCTTATCCTTATATACCTCGTATTAGGAGCGTTTGTAGTTAATAGCATAAAGTTTTCCATACCAATTAGGCTTTTCTAGGTACAGGTTTTCGTTTTATACTTGGTATTCCTTTAACTACGCGTTAAGTATTGACTGGTTATTTTTCTGCTGCCGTTCCTGCTGTACGCAGGAAAGTAGCTTATCGTCGTTTAGCTTTTTTTATTCTTTATGCTTTTATAGCCACTAAGTAACGGTTGGCCCAGTGGTTCTAGGTTTTTTACCTTTCCTAGCTCCCGCCTGGGATAGCTTTTTTGTTTTTCTTATTCTTTATTGTACCTTAGGTAAAAAGTTGTCGTTATTTTTGGCGCGGATTATGTTAATCGTTTTTTTAACGCCAGATTCCTTCTTATGCTGATTTTTAAGAATTGAAGCCTAATATATATGCTTTTTCGGGCTTTTACATTTTCACGTAATATGTCCGGACTTACCGTAGTTGTAGTGAGTAACGGATCTTTTGTTTTTCGATTGGATGGCCCCTAGTTTTATGGGTCCTGGTTAAGTTTTATAGGAAGTGGAAAACGTAAGGCGTTTTCGACCTTGGTTAGCTCCTTAAAATTTGGACCGTAGGGCGAACTGTGTTCGTCGTTTTTATCGTCGTTTATACTGTCGATTATCGATTTCTACAGCTTCGGCGATGTATTTATTAAAGGCATTAGGCCGCTTAATTTTGATAAATTCATCCTTAATATCGTTTTTTATTTTTTTTTTAAAAAAAAACGTGGATCAGGGTATCGTTTTCGTTATTTACCTATTTTGCCTTAACCATAAAGTTCCTAAATTCGACTGCGTATTTGGAAGCCCGTCCTTTTTGTTTAAGTTGTAAAAGGTTTTACGCAGTTTTTCGTTTTGTGTGACGGCTATGGGCTTAACCAACTATTAAATCTAAGTCGTACAGTTTATGTTGGCAGTGGTATCGTGGGAATCTGAGCAATGAAGTGATAGTTACGTTTGGTAATAGTAGATGTAGATCTGGGTAACCAAGTTGTATTGCAAGCTGGTGTTATCTGGATTATAGGAAATAATAAATGTATATATATTAAACGGGATTTCTTTGGGTCCGTTGAATTTACCCGGATCCGTACCGTATAATTGAATTGGATTTTTATGATTTATGGGATCCTTTTAGATTTATACCGTTTAGGTGTATAGATCCCCTTGGATTCGTTAGATCCATCCGGATCTATGTTACGTGACTCGAGATTTACGTCGGAGATGTGTTTTATATCTTCCGACCGTTTGTTAATCGAGCTAAGGCCTTTGGCCATAATACGATTTCTCTTTTTCTAGAATTTTTGCCCTTAAAGATTAATTGTTTGTCGTATTTGTTTAGCAAGTAACTTTTCCTCCTATATATTATTTTTTGTTATTTAATTACTATAGCAGGTCGTGTCGAAAAACAGAAATTCTGCAAACGTCTTAATTAAAAGAAAGAGCATAAAAGCCTTGCTTTTGGGATTAGTGTTTTTGGTTTCGAAGTTATGCTCTGTTCTGCTTATTTTAAACATAATAAAAAATGTATTATGACGGAGAACGTGGCGCGTTATTAAAATTGTATCTTTAAAAAACGAAAATATGATGGTTCGGGTATTCCGATTAATTCCTTACGTAATATTTCGAGGGAAACAGAACGATTGTAACGCGAAGAAACCTTTGCTGAAAAAAGGGTTTTTTTTTTCAGTTTTAAAAAGAAATAAACGAGGCGTTTAAGCGTATAAGTGAAGCTATAGTTCGTTTTTAACCGTTGCGTTAACAACAGGAGTTTTTTCGCATTAAAGGTGTTAAAATAGTGAATTGCGGGCTGCAATTGCTGGACAAATTAAAGGAACAGAAAAGGTTGGAAAATGAAACGGCTGTACGGGCCGTATAGGTTACACAAGTTACAGGTTCCATCGAATGGTCTGGGGTCGAAAATACTGATTAGCCGTTACTAGGTAACGTAAACTGGAGCACCTTTAACCCGGGTGTTTTCGACGTTATTGGTAAAAGTCTTTCAGAAGGCGCTGGGCGTTTATAAGGATTTTCGCGGGTTCCCAGGTGTTTTCGGAATCTGGGTAATGCTTTTATTTAACCAGGTACTAGGTAAGTCCCTTTTTTTTTACGTACATCCAATATTTTTTCTGCTTTGTAAACTGGTACGTTTTTTATAACCCTTTCGTCCTGTCCCGTATTAACTTTGGTTATAGCGGCTGCTGATTCCAATAAGGAAATATAAAAGACTAGATAAAGTTTAACCTTCGGCGGTAGCTCCAATTCATAGTTATTTTCTAAAATTTTCTTAGCGATTTTGTACGGGCTAATACATTTGAAATCGAGTTTTTTGTTTGGCCGTTTGGCTTCAATATTTTTGGTAACTAAGTAAACTATCTTTCTTTCTGCAAAGATTGGTCCTTTTAACTTTTTTTAGTTGTAATATTTGCTTATCTGGTTGCATACGAATTTGAACTTTATTTTTATTTTTGCGGATAGCTGTTTTAGCTGTTCTGACGTAAGAATTACTTTAACGTTAATCCTTATGTAAATCTCGGTAAACTTTAGGTATAAATCTAAAATTAGCAGTTGCTGGCGTCGTTTTAATGCTTTCGTAGTAATTAATGTTATAAGCTAGCTGTATAACCGGTAACCTTTTAACCTAGTTATTTTATTTGTAATTAATATAATATTGTAAATACGTTAGATAATTCATAATTTAGTTTAAGTTAAACTATTAAATCTTGGCAGAATTTCGAATGAAAATAATGCCTTTGTTCGAAACAATTTCCGTTAAAATTCCGTAAGTACCGAAAATATATTTAAGAAAAATATATGCGAATTGTTTTATATTAATGTTTTCGTTATAAGGTAAGAAATAAGAAAATTTCTTGAATCGGTCTACGATTACGAAAATACTGTCGTAATATATTCCTGCCGCTGGATTTTCTAATAAAGGAAGTTTGGTAATAAAGTTAAACATAATTAAATCCTAAATTGAGACGGGGAAACTCAGCCTTGATCAGAGCATTTTTGATAAGCGTGTCACAATAGAATAACCGAGTGAAGCGGTAATAAAGGCAAACGCAAAACTGTATTTTAGGTGGTGTTAAACCAGACTTTAGAATAATGATAAGTGTATAATGGGACGATGATAAATATGTCTCCGGGGTTGCGCCCGGCGAAAAGAGCTCCTAAAAATACACATATAGAGCTGACTAATTAAACAGCCAAGCTATGCCTCTTAGCCCGGCACCCTGCACTATTTTAAGCCTCCTTTTTCGAAATAAAATTATCCTTAATTTATCTTAAAAAACAAAAATGGAAACATAACGCAACAAACTTCTAACATCATAAACCTTACATAAAACCTATTAATCAATCTAATTAACGCTTGCGCGGCTTATCCTCCATTATTTTCAACTTAAAACTTCGTCCTCGTTTTTAAGCCTTATCCTTTAGTTTCTCTATACTGATTACTAACTTATATCTAACCCAACTTAGCCATCCTTATAGGAAATATAATTCAGGTTTTTACCTTATATCCTCGAATATATCCCCTACTTACTTGAACGGTATAACATATTAACTTTATGCCATAGCCATTATTCGCTGATCACCAACCTTCGGTCAAAACTTGTACTTTATTTCGAATGGTAATTTCATAAGTGTTAAATCAGGATAAATAGCTTTAAATGCTAATAAGCCAGTTTAAATTGATAAAAAAGGAGGTATTAATATCGGAAATAATCGTACGGATAATTAACGAAATTAATTAAAACGTTACTTTGGTTAACGTCGTCTACTATAAAATAATCGAGCAAATTAATCAGAATCTGGCTTATCGTTATTTTCCTTAGCTAATAAAGACAAAAAGCTTCCAGGTTATTTTTCTACGTTTCTTTTAACGTTCTCCTTTTTTGGTTTCAAGCTTAAAAATCCTTTAATCATGTTAATAATGTTATTCTCTATTTGATATTCGCCAAATTCTATCCCATCGGTTACAATTCTGTTTCCCCATTTTACAAAATTACGGCAGATAATATAAAAGATATAAGCAATTTATAATCCGCAAATATAATGTCTGGTTTGGGTAAGCATTTTAACGATTACTATACGGGCAGACGGATTATTAAATCCTAATTTTTCCTACGTTTTTTGGTACAGCTAAAATAACAACTAGGTACGATTTTCGGTAATATAAATATCGAATATCAATACCAAACGCTTTAATCGGACGTATAACATATTAATCCAATATTTTATTAGACGTTTATTTATCGAGATTCTGGTTTAAGCGACAAATCATACATATTTCGGGTTACCGGTATTAATCGCCTTTTGAGCTTTATTAAGGATTAATTTGAACTTACTATATAAAATTACTCATTTAACTTTTCAAATAATGGCCAAAAATTTTAAAAATACGTCCTAATTAATTATTTAAATAAAAGTAGTAATATTTTCGGAACGTAAATAAATTTTATCTTAAACGATTATAAAGGTTTGCTATAAATATCCAGCTACTTCGTTACTTTAATGTTCTATTAACCAGTATAATAACGGATTAATATTTTTCCATAAACGCTAACCGTTAATATCTCTTAAATATATAAAAATAAACAGATTAAAACGAATTTAAGGCGTAACCTTTTTTACGGAATTAAAAGTAAAACTATTATTATGCATTTTTCTAAAGAATTATACTATATTATCTTTTTCCTATACAGATATATTAACTAATTATACGAATTTTCCAAAATTCGAAATATTCAACTTCTTAAAACTTTCGCCTTTACCTTACATAATACGCTTTTTAAACGACGATATAATAATTAAGAATAAACTAATTAATACGCTTAAATATAGTATTAAGTAACTTAAGAACAATAATAATAATTAAGGATAATATGTAATATATATATATATTTATATTAATATAAATAAAAGTACTTTGCAAACGTTAAAATATAATTATTATATAAATACAGGAATTTGCCAAAATCTGCCAGTAACTTATACGTCCAACTAATCAAGTACATACAGGGCCAATATATTAAATTTTTGCAGATAAAACATATGCGCCGAAGAAATCCCAGAAAATTTTATCCGAAGTTATATAGGAAAATGCCGTCGTTGTCGCTTTTTTTAATCAGGTATATATATTCGTTTTGCACCTATACCTTTTTTGCAAGTTTTTTGCAACACCATTTCAACTTTTCCCTCCAAACCATATCCATCTTAACCTAATATACACCCAAATATATATAACCGTTTTCATTACAGTAATTAATACCATCATAAGTTCCCGTCACCCATCAAATCTACGTAATTCCTAAAGTTCTCGCGGAAATACACACCCAAATAATCTTATCCGTCCTATAAGAAATCGTCCATTAAAAAGAAATCCGGTCCAAGTAACAAACTTTCAAATCCTAATACTAAAAAACTTATCGATCCCAAGGTTAAGGCAAATATTAATATACTAAACCAAATCTTTAATTATCGTCGTAAGATCTTGGTAGTATTAAACTCGTCCATATTTTCCAAACTATCAACCCGTTATATCGATAAGCTTTTAGGTAATATTCGAAATTCAAAACTTCTATACAATCCTAATAACGTTTGCAAATTACAGAACCCAATATATCGTCGAGCACCTACTTTTAACCTTACCCCCACCTTCCAGTACAAATTCCGCAATATAAGCTCTAATCAAAATATTCTGCCACTAAAAATACTAATCATAATTAATCCACTACTCCCTAAACCTGAGCCGGTTTAACATATACTTCCATCAACAAAAATAACTAAAATACCTCCAAAACCCAATCCAATCCTTAATATCGTTAAACAAACAATCGGTGGTCGACGATCAATATCGGCTATCCCTATTCCAATTAATATGCCGATATCCCGTAACAGTTCTATCGCCAAATCTGTATTAACAGCTTCGACAATCCCAGCAACTTTTCGTATTATTAATCGGATCCTTAAATTATATATTAACATTAAAACGTTACGTTTTTTCCGCATTTACTTTAATAATACTTAAACGCAACCAAATTTTAAAATAAAAATAATTTTATATACTATATTACTTTTAAACATATCAAAATAAATACTTAAACTTTTCCGTAACATAGGTAATAAAATCCGCTAATTAATACAGATATTCGGGGTTATATCTATCAGCATTATCGGTAATCCAGTTCCTAGTTAATACTTACAATAACAAATCGAAACTAAAAACTTTTGGTCGGCTGCAAATACCTAATCCAATATAATCAAATACCTCCAATTAATAAAAAACTTAATAACTTATCCAATATACATCGAAATTTATCGAGCCAATTTTTTAAATTACTTTATAATTGCTTTTATTAAAAATCTCAAATACGTTATTAAGTTATTTATTTAAATATTCAGTATACTTAATCTAATATTTTGCAAATTTTGCGAAAAAACGATATATAATATCGGAATATCCTAATTAATTCGGAATATACTTATTCTTTAAGTATTAATCGATTCCTAACTTCTTTAACGGAACTTATACTAACTATATCAGGTTTATCCAAAAGAATAACTGCATTTTCCGGAACAAGCGGTTTAAAGCATTCAAAGCTAGCTTTTTACAATTATTACGAATCAAAAAAAAATATTCGCGCAAAGACTTATCCCATTATCAAAACCTTCGATAAAATTTAACTTCGAAATAAAATAAAAAAGCATATCATTAATCCCTGGTTTTCGGCGAATACAGCCGGACGTACTAATTATAAGTAAAGCATAATAATTATCGTATAGGATATCGGTACACGGGCCAATAAAAAAATATAAAAGAACTTATAAAAACTTAGAAAATTTTAAAAAAAGTTTAAAGAAACTATTATACTTTAATTTCTCGCAATTAATCGCGTTAATCTTTTCCGTTCTCCTAACCGGATCGTCTTTATCGTATCGCTATCGTTTACAACCGCATAACCTTTAAATCGGCCACTTAATATCTGCACTTTAATATTTATTCTTATAAGCTTTAAAGCTTTAAACTTTTAATCTTTAAGTAACTCGATATTTGCAATATCCGAAATATTCGATATCGTATTGTTAAGCTAATTAAAAAATAATTTTATCCAATTATCTTTTTATAAATTAATCGGTTTTTAATATCTTTTTTTATTTTTTATAAATTGCTTTAATTTATTAATAAAAATAATACTTTATAATTTCGTCCTATTAATTTCCTTTAAACAATAAATACCTAAACTAATAATATTAATAATTAAATACGGTCCAATTTAACGGTACTTTAGCTTTATATCTTTAAATATATTTATATATTGTAATATATTATATAATAACGTTAAATCGTTTACTTTTAAAAAAATATTTTTTATCTTATTCTTAACTTTTTTATTCGCTAATTTAACTGTTTTACGACGTTAATTAACGATTACTTTAGTAACCTTGGCCACGTTTTTAATTTTCCTTTTTAAAAGCCGAATCCTTTATACGATTAAATCTTTTTTCGGAATATCCGAATTCTAAATTATAATTTTCCATATCGGCAAAACTATTGAATTGGGACAGGGCTCATCGATGTTGCAGTACACAGAACATCTTGATCAGTGCTTGGGAAGATGATGGGACTTCTTGACTATCTTTGGAGCCGTTGATGCTCTAAGAAACTGCATACAAGAGTTGTCAGGTCAGCAGCAATATATAGACCATCGCTGACCTACTGCCATAGCCGAGTAGATTGCCGAGATGCCCAGCGGTGAAGCAAATGGAAGTAGGTAGAAACTGTGGCTGCAATAGTACCTGCAGTGGCTGGCAATAGTAGCTGCAGTAGCTGGCAATAGCTGCTGCAATGGCTACTGCAGCCATAGCTGCACCCATTCCTGCACCCCACACCACTTCACTATCTCGATCTGTAAAAAAACTTTCTGTCCGTACAATAATTTATAAAGGCTAAGGCTATAACTTTTCATAATGGTATTATCGGCGAAGACCATCTTAAGCAAAAGCTTAACCCATTTTTTATTAGTTCTATTTGTCGCTTCCATTAAGGTTTTAATAATTGGAACATATCTTTTTTCGATTAAACCTTATTGTTAAATTATATACGTAATACTAACTTTCTTTTTAATCTTTAATACGTTATAAACTTTAATAACTTCGCTTTTATTTTTTAAACTTCCGTTAATTTTAATTTTAATCGGGATATTATATTAATAAAAAACGTGTTTGTCCAGAAACTTTTTAATTATTATTAACGTAATTAATTATAAAACTTTAACTTTAAAATAATCGAACAATTTATATCTAACTTTAATAATAACTTTATAACTATTATTATTAAACATAAATTAAATATCGATTACTTAAATAATAACTATATTGATCGGCTACAAAAATCCAAAACCTTTTACGAAACGTCGATCGGTTGCTTTTTAATACTTAACATACGTAAACATTACCTTTCGAACATAGCCAAATATGTTACGTTAATAATATAAAGCTATTATACGACGATAAGTCGAATTTCGCCCTTTATAACTATAATCCTTA
Organism: Monosporascus sp. mg162; assembly: GCA_004155945.1. Lineage (NCBI taxonomy): Eukaryota > Fungi > Ascomycota > Sordariomycetes > Xylariales > Monosporascus > Monosporascus sp. mg162. The sequence goes on along the minus strand of QJNY01000409.1, from coordinate 6,186 downwards.
TAATATTACCTAATTACCGTAGGTCGCTTTTATTTAGCATTAATTATTCGACGGCCGCCGTACCTTTTATTTACCTTACGCTAAAACATACCGTCCTAAATAAAATAATTTAACGTTTCGGATTTAAAAATATTCTTTTTCCTTTTTGGAATATTATTAAACTAATCAAAAAATTTAATATCGTTAAAAACTTAACGGACTTTTGCAATTCCTTAAACCAATTTCCGATAAGAGGTCCTTATCGCCGATCCGTATTAATAAATATAAATATTATATTAATTAAAATAAGGTTAAACCGAATAATATCAAATTAAACATTAATAAAATTATTAACTTTTTTTTCTATTAATTATTTAACATATTAAAGGCTTTAAGTAACTTTCGAAATAAACCGTCCGCAATTATATTCTTTTTACTAAGGATATATTTAATCTTAAAATCAAATATTTATATTTAAATAACTTAACGAATAATTATAATACTAAGCAAAAAGCTTAAAAAATTATTAATCTCAACTATTAATACATTAATATTAATCTTTAATACGAATCGGACGTTATAAATATAATTTCGAAATTTTCTTAAAATCTTAAAAACAATTTAAAATTCCAGTTTGCTAATGTCGTAATTTAACTTAGTACCTTTTCAGGTATTACTTTCAAAACGCGCGGAATATTTTATTCCATTAATTAATTAATTAAAAGTACTTTTAAAACTTTCTTTACTTACGTTTATTTTTATAATAATCTTTCCGGCCTTAAAGCTATAATCCAAGGTAATCAAAATCAGGGTAATCGTAATCGCTTTTTAAACCTTTTTTATTATTCGATCTTAATCGAAATCTTAAATAAAAGGTTAATTTTTCCGGAATAAACGTATAAAAAGCTTTATTTTAATAATAAAATACGTAATAAATATTCGATAATAAATAATAATACTTAGAAAAGTTTTAATTTCTAAAATGTTTTTATATAATTAAATTTTTAAAATCCTTTTAACTTTAATTATATTTAATTACAGCTTATTCGTTCCGTAAATAAATCTAACTATAACAGTTATTTCTTAATACTATTAAAACTTTTTATACTAATCGTTATATTAATAAGTTCGCAATTAAAAAGGGTTTTGTTTATATTAACGATATACTTATAAACGAATCGCCGAATTTCTGGAAAAATCTTTTCGTCGTTATATCTTATTTTCAGACCTTTAACCTTAACGTTATCGACGAATAATCGAGTTATATCGGGCATCAAATCGTTCAAAATCCTTCTAACTATACGACATAAATAATCTACAAAGTTAATAAACTTTTAAAGCATAATAATATACCTTAAAAGTCCTAACGGTGTCGCGAAAATAATAAAATCTTTATTAGCTAAAACCAAAGTAACTTAATTGTAACCTAAAAGAATTTTTACCAATGTAAATAAAAAATATATAACAATATCCGCGGAAAGTTCGTCGCAATTATCCGGCATAAAATCATTTCGCAAAATAATAACATTCAATTTAGTTGCAAAATTAATTAATCGAAAACTATTATTCTTTTTTTCAATTAAGAACTAAAAGTTCCTATATACAGTATAAAATTGTTCGAAAATACTTCGCTAAATACGTATTCGCAATATTTTAATTAGCTTATCCTTAATGCTTGCCGGCATTATTATGCCCTTAACTTGTTACGCCTTATAAAAAATCGCTCCAATCTTATAATTTAGTACGACATTCGATGTAATTTTGCCATATTCCTTCTAATCCTAGGCTGAAATAACCTTTTTACAAAAAAACATTTCCTTAAAAAAGGCTTTTTCCTATACGGGTAAACTTATCTCCTAATTAATGAAGAACTTTTTCGGCGCGTTGCTTTATAAATCGAATCCTTCGAAGCATAATAATAAATCTAAAAAACAAAACAACTAAAAGTATACGAAGTTTATCGGGCTTTTCTTTATCCTAATTAATATCTTACTAAACTTTTTCGAATTCCTTAACCTTTTAATTCGGGTTTCCAGGTAATATTAATCTATCAAAAGGTATATCGTCGGCAGGGGCCACTTTCTTTTACTTAGGTTTATATATTGTATTAATTTAAACGGTCCGATTATTATTAATCTTTTATTACATCTCGTCTTATAATATTCCATACAAGGCATATGCAAATTTCTTATCGCTAAATTAACCTAAGATCTTATCTCCTAATTCCAGCTTATTACCGATAACTTCCTAAATAGTTTTCGGGTCCTAATCGGTACAGGTATTACTAATCGAAAAGATATAAAGGCCTATAACATACTTATCTATCTTTTCGCTTATAAACCTGCTTTCGCCAGTAAAACGGCTTATTATTTTACCGGCTGCTCTTTTTCAAGCTCCTTATTAATACGGATACTGCGCATAATTCTTCCAGCAGAAACCAAGGAGATAATAATCTTTAACGGGCCAAATTTTAAAGTTCCTTCCATTACGTCCGGGTCCATATTAAACGTTATCTTTAATTTAGCCATAAAGTTAAATGCTAATATTAATAACTGCATAACGTAATAATTATTAATAACAAATAAAGAAATAATAATTAATCGGCTAATTAACTAAACGGGCGTTTCGATAATACCTTCGAATAAAGTTTTCTTTTGCAAATTAAAGCCTATAAACAATACGAAAGTTTATCGCATAACTAATTCATATCGCTTAACGTATAATGCAACTATAACGCTAAATTCGGCTTTAATATCGATAATTCCATTAATTAGGTTCTTACTATTTCTATAACTTACTTTAACTGCCAATTTAAATAATGGAATAATATATTTAGCTAAACTGCATTACTAAAGCGACAAAACTTTAGCTTTTTTCTAACTTTTTACCTTATAACCGATATCCATAATAAGGATTCTAATAGGTCTTTTTACTTTTAAAAGCTTTAATTCTCGTACTTTAACTTTAGCTATTTTAATCGTCTCCTTATCTTTGCGACCAAATACCTCCAAAATCTTAAACGGCCATAAAATTCTTAAAGGCTTTTCTAAAATTTGGGCAAACTTCGATAAATTCGGACCAAATAATTTTAAACTTCCTTTTAAAACTTTTCCGGATTTTTTTCTTTCAGAATTTAATTACATATTTATCGATCAAGCCTCCATAAATAAAGGTATTATCCGTTTAGGTTATATTATCTATCTAAAAAGTATTGGTATTTATTTAAAGGGTATTATTTATTTAAGCGCCGATTTTTATATTATAAAACGAAAACTTTTCGTACATTAATTCGTCGTTATTAATTTCGTATTTAGTTTTATTCCTTTTTACGCCTTTAAGTTCTTTTTTTTTTATCTTTAAAACGCTTAGCTATTATAACGCTAGTAAGTACCGTTAGCTAATCAAAGTCGTCGATCTCTAAGGTTCGGATTTCCTCCAGATGCCGGGTACCTTTGCTTTCGACGGGGTCACTCCATAACTATTTACGCAACGGTATCTTTTTATAAAACGGCTTTCCGTTATAATCGACGAAATAGGTTATGTTAATTTCTGTTATCTTATTCTAATTAATATCGTGCTTTTATCGATTTGGCTTTAAAATCGTAATATACTTTTAAAATTTAACTAAATTATTAATATCCGGGTCGGAACTAGTTAATTAACTATTTACGCCCCGGAAAATGTCATCTCGCCGATCAAAATGCCGCATTTTCTTCTTAAATCGGACAGGAAAAGCCGGCGAACTATGGATCTATTTTAAGATCTTTTCCCAAATTAAAATCTATTATTCGATCGTTTAACTTTTAAAAACCTAAAGGAATTAAATCATGCTTAATATAACTTTATCTTTCGGGGTTCCAAAGAAAATAATATATCTGTCGTCGGCAAATAAAACCAATCCTGTAATTTCTATATTAATAAATAAACGGCATTTTTGCATAATATATTTTAGCTTTAAACAGAACCAATAAATACCTTAATCGGAGTTATCAAAACGTTTATTTTAACTTTAATAACTACTGCAATAACCTTTTCGACCTTAATATCCACTTCGTCTACGGTAAGAATTTAATCGATTAAACTTATCCGGCTGGAATTTAATTATATTAATCGACGAATCGGTACTGTAATTATATGCCTAAAGTACCTTTTCTCCTAGCGGAACGTAATATTATAATATCCAGGTTACCTTTTAATTACGTATTTCTTCTTTAAAAGCTTTAAGATTTTAAATTTATCGGGCCTATACGATCTTTAAGTCCTATAACGTATTCGTAATCTTTAATACTTAATTAATACTGTTAAACGTTTTTTATCGCAGTTAAAAGCTTTTTAATCGTTATTATTTAAATTACTAAATTAGATAAAACCGTTTCTTTTTTTCTTAATTAATATCGAAGCGGATACCTTTTTATTATCGCTTACGTCCTTTATATTTAAAAAATCCTACCTTATTTAAAGTTTAATCTTTAATTAATATCGAAATATTATCGTAACTTGTTACGTATAAATTTTCCAGCTTTATAAACGAATTGTTAAAAATCCTTTAGAAATAGCTAACGGATAACCTTTCCAGTAAGCTTTTAATATATTTATTTTTAGTAACTGTTTTACCTTTTTACTTAGTTTCTTCTAGGATATTTTTTATCTTAACAGTATGTTCCAAATAATACTTATAAATATAATTAAAGATACCGCGTTAAACTTACTTCGTTAAAGTCCTTAATCGATCCTTAACGGTCTGAATATACTTTAAATTCTGCAATTTGAAAGTTTTTAAGCTAAGTTTAAACCTTTTTTTTTATTAAATCGCTTTATTAAGTACGGCTTTAATCCGGTTTTTTATAAAAGAATTATCGATTTAGTAAGGTAACTCGGCGATCATTTCAAACCTTTTAAGCTTGTATTTTGTAAACAGTTTATTAACTTCTTTAAGCTAATCGGTAGCTTTAATTCTTAAAAAGCAAAAATCTGGAAAAAAGGATAAATCCGGAAGGATTATAAAAAACGAAAGTTTATTTATAATGTTTATAAGGACACCGTAATCAAATTAATTAGTAAGTTTAAAACATATAATGTCTGGTATAAGTACTTTTAGTTCCGTAAATAACTTTAAATTTTAAATTCATATAATTTTTCGTTTTTTTAATATATTAATAACGACTTAGAAAAAAAGTTGAGTAATTATATCCTTAACTATTTTTAAAGATTTAATCGAATTGTTATTACTTTAAAGTTTATCTTTATTAAGTGTATTGTTATAAGAGTTTTTTTATTAATCGATATTAAACGGTCGTATTTAAAATAGGATTTTAATTTTGTATAAGGTTAGGGAAATTCGGTGCTGGCAGTAATCCGTATTATATTTAAACTTAAATAGCAATTTTAAAAAGCTTCGATAAACTTTTGAAAAATTTGCTAAAGCCTATTTTAAATTAATTAATGTTATCAATCCTTAAATTACTTAAGTTTTAAAATGTTGCTTTAAACGGAGTATATTTAGGCATCAGGTAAATAATTATCCGCGATAATTATTTTAAGTATATTTTCTTTCTTTTTCGATTTTAAAAAGTAGGTAGTTTTCTTTTTTTACTATTCGTCTGAATAATTTTATCTTAATTATTACTGCGTTATTAGTTATTTAACCGTATTTTTTTAATTTGTTAATTAATACTTTATTATTAACTTAAACGTTATAGTATTTAAGTTTAATAAAAAAAGTAAATCCCAAATAATACCGCCGAACAATAACCAAATAGGATATTACCCGATTAACGCCAGGAAAATCCAAAATATATCTTATAACGTTTTTTTCTTAATTCCTGCATCGTATTAAGGAACCTTATTCCTTTTTCGGTACTTTTCTTTCGTATGTAAAATAAATAATTTTATAGCCTTATTCTTTTCGTTATTTTATTTATATCGTTAATTTTATCGTCGTTGCACTTATTTTAATTAGTTTAAATCCTAATAGCTACGTCGCTAGCGACGTAATCTTAGCATTTTTAGCTTTTATTAATCAAATTCTATAATTTATTTTGCTACGTAATTTTCTTATTAATACGTATAGTATTTTGAATTACGTAATCGGTTTAGAATTTAAGTTATGCAAGGTCGAATGGGTTCAAGCCTTATTTTCCAGGCTGAGCCAAATACACAGAAAATCATTACACGATGTAATTTGCACGATAGATACTATACCCAGTA
>QJNY01000408.1:0-74959 GCA_004155945.1 Monosporascus sp. mg162 | reverse complement strand
GGGTCCGTGCGGGGCGTTGCGCGGGGCGTCTCGCGGGGCGTCTCGCGGGGCGTCTTGCCGGGCGTGTGGCAGGGTGTATGGCAGGGCGTGTCGGGCTTGATTTCGCAATAACTCGAAACCGACGCAATTATACGATTAAAACAAACGTTTCCCAGAAAGACGGATACTTGCTATATAGGATGAACAAGTTCTTCTAGCCTGCAAAAAGGTTGTGGTAAAGAATTGCTGCTAACAGCTGCTGAAGTTGGGCGGTCGCGGGCGGGTTGGCAGGAAGAAATGGCAATATGGCGTCCGCAACAAGCCTTGATATAATGCGTGCACTTGTCCAGAAGCTGTAGATACGGTCTGCGAAAGATAATACGATTGATTGGAATCAATTTGATGTGTTGTGGTTGAGTTGTTTAGGTTAGTTGTTGGGAGGTGCCAAAAACCATCCGGTGAGATGGTGCATCCGGTGAGGTGGTGTGGGACGTTATCTAAAATAATAATATTTAGGTCGGAACTAATTAATTAACTGTTTACGCCCCGGAAAATATCGTCTCGCTGATCAAAGTACCGCATTTTTTCCTTAAATCGGGCAAGAAATACTAATACAGCATAAATCCATTTTAAAATCTTTTTCCAAATAAAAATCTGCTACTTAATCGCTTAACTTTTCAAAATCTAAAATAACTAAATTATGCCTAATATAACTTTATCTTCTAGGGATCCTAGGAAAATGGTATATCTATCGTCGGCGAATAAAACTAATCCTATAATTTCTATGTTAATAAACAGTCGGCACTTTTGCATATTATATCCTGGCTTTTGGCAAAACCAACAAATACCTTAATTAACGTTACCATAACGTTTATTACGTTTTTAATAACCTCCTCGATAACCTCCTCGACCTCGGTAACCACCTCGCCCACGGTAAAAACCTAATCAATTAAACTCGTTCGGCTAAAAACTAACTGCATTAATCCACGGGTCGGCACTATAATTATATGTCCAAAGTACCTCCTATCCTAACGAAACGTAATACTGTAATATCCGGGCTGCTTCTTTATTCGCATCTCTTTATTAAAAGCCTTTAAGTTCTAAATCTATCGGGCCTGTACGATCTTTAGATTTTGTAACGTATTCGTAATTTCTAACATTTAATTAATACAGCTAGACATTTTTCGTCGTAATTAGAAGATTCCTGGTCGTTATTACTTAAGGTATTAAATCGGGTAAAACCGTTTCTTTTCTTTTTAATTAATGTCAAAGCGGATACCTTTTTACTGTTACTTACGTTTTTCATATTTAAAAAGTTTTGCCTTATTTAAAGCCCAGTTTTTAATCAATATTAAAGCATTATCGAAATTGGTTACGTGTAAATCCTTTAGCTTTATGAACGAATTGTTAAAAATCTCTTCGAAACAGCTAACGGATAACCTTTCTAATAAGCTTTTAATGTACTTATTTTTAATAACTATTTTACCTTTTTATTTAACCTTTTCCAAGATATCTTTTATTTTAATAACATAGTCCAAATAATATTCGTATATATAATTAGAAATATTACGTTAAACTTGCTTCGTTAAAGTCCTTAATCGATCTTTAGCGATCCGAATCTAATTTAAGTTCTGTAACTTAAAGGTCTTTATAATACCTTTAAACGTTTTATTTTATTAAGTTACTCCATTAACTATAACTTTAACCCGGTTTTTTATAAAGGGGCTATTAATTTAATAAGGTAACTCGGCGATTATTTTAAACTCCTTAAGCATATATTTCGTAAACAGTTTATTAACTTCTTTAAGCTAATCAGTAACTTCAGTTCTTAAAAAACGAAAGTCCGAAAACGCCGATAAATCCGGAAGGATTATAAAAGACGAAAGCTTATCTATAATATTTACAGGGAAACCATACTTAAATTAATTAATAAGTCTAAAAAATGTAACGTCCGGTATAGGTACTTCCAATCTTATAAATAACTTTAAAAACTTTTAAGCTAATATAATTTCTTATCCTTGTAATATATTAATAACGATTCCTGAATCTACTTAAGCGATCGTATCCTTAACTAGCTTTAAAGATCCAATCGGATTGCTAATATTCTAAGGTTTAACTTCGCTAAGCTTATTATCGTAAAGGTTCTTTATTAATCAGTACTAAACGGTCGTACCTAAAGTAAAATTTTAACCTTTCGTAAGGTTAAAAAAAGTCGGTATTAACAATAATCCGTATTATAACTAAACCTAAATAGCAATTTCAAAAATCTTCGATAGGCTTTTGAAAAACCTATTAAAGCTTATTTTAAATTAATTAATACTACCAATGAATTGGGACGGGGAGACTCAGTTCTCGATTAGAGCATCTTTGATAAGCGGGTCACAATAGAATAGCCAAGTGCAGCGGTAATAAAAGCAAAACGAAAACACTGTATTTGGGTCCGTATTAAAACAGACTCTAGAATCAATCATAAGTGCGCAAGTAGATGAACGATAAAACGGTGATAAACAGGTTTCGGAGTTGCGCCCGACGAAAAAGCTCCTAGAAATACATATGTAGAGCTGACTAACTAATCAGCCAAGCCATGCCCCCTGGCCCGGCACCCTGCACCATTTTAACCTTCCTTTTTCGAAATAAGATTATCCTCAATCCATTTTAAAAAACAAATGAAAATACAACGCAACCAACTTTTAACGTTATAAACCATACGTAAAACCCATTAATTAATCTGATTAACGCTTACGCAACTCATCTTCCATTATCCTTAACTTAAAACTTCGTCTTCGACGCCTGGCTAAATCCTTTCGCTGCTTAGCCCTTTTTTGCTCCTTTTAAGCCTTATCCTTTAGTTTTTCCGTACTGATTAAAAAATTTATATTTAGCCTAGCCTGGCCATTTTTACGGGAAATATAGTTCAAATCTTTGCCCTACATCCTCGAATATATTTCCTACCTATTTATACGGCGTAATATATTAACTTTATGCCATTACCATAGCTCGCTAATTACTAACTTTCGGTCGAAGCTTATACTTTATCTCGAATGGTAATTTTGTAAGTATTAAATCAGGACGTATAGCTTTAAATGCCGAAAAGCTAATCTAAATTAATAGGGAAAAAGGCATTAATATCGAAGATGGTCGTACGGATAATTACTAAAACTAATCAAAAGGTTACTTTAATTGGCATCGTCTACCATAAAGTAATTAGGTAAATTAATTAGAATCTAGCTTATTGTTATTTTCCTTAGCTAATAGGGACAGGGGGTTTCTAATCCAATTTCCTACGTTTTTTTTAACGTTTTCCGTTTCTAGTGTCAAGCTCAAAGATCTTCTAATTATATCGGTAATATTATTTTCTATTCGATACTTACTAAATCTCATCGCTTCGGTTATGATTTTGTTTTCCCATTTTGCAGGATTACGGCAAATAATATAAAAAACCTAAGTAATCCATAATCCGCAAATATAATATCTGGTTTAGGTAAACATTTTAACGATTACCATACGAGCAGGCGGATTGTTAAGTCCTGATTTTTTTTAGGTTTTTCGGTACAGCTGGAAGAATAATTAGGTACAATTTTCGGTAGTATGAGTATCGAATATTACTAATAAACGCTTTAATCCGTCGTATAATATACTAATTTAATATCCTATTAAATTTATACCAATCGGGATTTTGGTTTAAGTAATAAATTATACATATTTCTGGTTATTAATATTAATCGCTTTTTAAGTTTTATTAAAAAATGGTTTAGATTTGTTATATAAAATTATTCGTTTTACTTTTGGGATAACGACGATAATTCTTAAAGGTACATCCTAGGCGATTATTTAAATAAAGGTAGTAACATTTTCGGAACGTAAATAAATTTTGTTTTAAACGATTATAAGGATTTGCTATAAATATTTAGTTATTTCGTTATATTACGGTTTTGTTAATTAATATAATAACGGATTAATATTTCTCTATAAATGTTAACCCTTAATATTCCTTAGATATATGGAAATAAGCCGATTAAAATAAATTTAAAGCGTAACTCTTTTTAATAGGTAAAAGGTAGAATTATTATTATATATCTTTTTGAAAAATTGTACCATATCATCTTTTTTCCATACAGGTATATTAGCCGATTATACAAACTTTCCAAACTCTGAAATATTTAATTTTTTGAAGTTTTCGCCTTTATTTTGCATAATACGCTTTTTAAATTACGACATAATAACTAAAGATGTACTAATTAGTATACTTAAGTATGGTATTAGATAACTTGGGGATAATCATAATAGCTGGAGATAACGTCTCACACCACCAATCCGGACACACCACCAATCCGGACACACCACCATTCCGGACAGTTTCTCAGACATTCTAACCATCGCACTTCAATTGTTTATTTCTTAACAACAACAACATGGAACGGCTTACAAAAAAAGCGAGAATGAACCTAGCCGTTCAGGCTAAGAAAAGCAACCCGAAGCTTAGCTCTAGAAAGCTTAGTTCTATCTATAAAGTTGCTTATTCCATTGTACATGAACGATACAACGATATACCTTCCCATAGCGACTCTGCTCCCAAATCGCGAAAATTGATTCCGACCGAAAAGAAATCGATTGTCGACCATATCCTTAACCTAAATGCGCGAGCATTTCCTGTCCGACTTTAGCACGTTAAAGATATGGCCAATGTATTGCTTGCCTAACGCGTTGCAGAACGCGTTGGAGTTAACTGGGCGTCGAGATTTATTAAACGGCAATAAAAGCTCCGGACGCGTTTAAATCGGGAAATTGATTATTAACGGGTCTTATCCGAAAATCCAGAAACGTTTCGCAAATAATTCGAGCTTATTCGGCATATAATCGCGAAATACGGCATTACAAAAGGGGATATTTACAACTTCGACGAGACTGGATTTTTGATAGAGCTTTTCATAACAACGGGCATGGTAATTACTAATGCCGAAAAACGTGGAAAACCTAAACAAGCGTAACAAGGGAATAAAAAATAGGTTATAATTATCCAAGCTGTTAATTCCCAAAATTAGGCTATACCGCCATTTATCAGCATGGCGGGAAAAAATCATCTTAGATCTTGGTACCGCGATAACCGATTACTAGCAGCCGATTGGAAGATCGCATTATGTAATAATAGCTGCACAACAAATAAATTAAATCTCGAATAAATCCAGCATTTTAACAAGCATACTCGGACGCGTACGAAAAGTTCCAAACGTCTCCTTATCTTCGACGGCTACGAAAGCCATTATTCGATAAAATTCGAAAAGTACTGCGCTAACAACAACATTATCACGCTTTATATGCCCGCGCATTTTTCGCATCGGCTCCAACCTCTTGATGTATCTTGTTTTTCTATTTTAAAACGCGCTTATTCGCGTTATATCGAAAACCTAATAGGACGCCATCATATCCACATTGCCAAAAAAGATTTCCTTGCCGGCTTCTAAGACGCATTCCAAGCTGCCATAACGTCCAACAACATCAAATCTGGATTCGCGAAAGCTAATCTTGTTCCATTCGATCCCAATAACGTTCTTTCCGAATTAAAGGTTCCTCCAGTTGTACCTACGCCGACCGTCTCCCCGCTAACCTCCGGCGGTTTTATTTTACCCCCCGCGAAAACCCCTAAAAATATCCGTAACGCAATAAAATAAGAACGATACCTGCAAAAGAAAATTAAAAATTATTAAAGTAGCTCGCCAACAAAAATACTTAAATCGGCTGATTTCGTAACAAAAGGGTACATATTGCTGTTACATAAAGCCGTTCTTTTCCGGAAAGAAAACGTCTAATTGCGCAAAACGAATTATACCTTAAACAAACGTCGCAAAACTAAAAACAAACGTCTTTAAAAAGGAAGAACATTTACTATACAAAAGGGATAAGCTTTTTTGGCCCAAAAAGAAAAGGGTGGTGAAATAATGCAACTAACAGCAGCTGGAAGGGATCGTCGTAAGAAGGTTAAAACTAAGGAACGGAAGTATGGCGTTTGCGGCAAGCTTGGACATAATGCGCGTACTTATATAGAAGTTATAGATACGTTTAACAAAGAAAAATCCAATTAATTTTAATTAATGCGATATGATGTTGTTGAGTTATTTGAATTTATTGTTGCGGAGTGCCAAAAAGTGTCCGGAATGGTGGTGTGTCCGGATTGGTGGTGTGAGACGTTAATATATAATATGTATATATAAATATATTGGTATAGGTACAAATACTTTGCAGGTAGTAAGGTATAGTTGCTATATAGGGGTACGAATTCGCCAAAATCTGCCAGTAACTTATACGTTTAATTAATTAAATACATCTAAGGCCTATATGTCGAATTTTTACAGATAAAACGTATACGCCGAGAAATTCCTAGAAAATTTTATCCGAAGTTGTATAAAAAGGTGCCGTCGTCGTCGCTTTCTTTAATCAGGTATATGCATTCGTTTTTCTTATTTACACTTTTTTTACATTTTTTTTATAATATTACTTTAACTTTTTCTTCCAAATTTAACATATATCTAAATATATACATAATTAGCTTTACTGTATTAATTAATATTATTATAAATTTTCGGCAGCTATTAAATTTACGTAATCCTTAAGGTTTTCGCGGAAATATAAGCCTAGGTAATTTTATCCTTGCTATAAAAAAATCGTCCATTAAAAAAAGTTTGGTTTAAGTAATAAGCCTTCCGATCCTAATATTAAAAAACCTGTCGATTCTAAGGTTAAGGCAAATATCGATAAATTAAATTAAATTTTTAATTAGCGTCGTAAAATCTTGGCGGTATTAAATTTGTCCATATTTTCCAAATTATCAACCCGTCGTATCGATAAGCTTTTAAGTAATATTCGAGATTTAAAACTTTTATATAATCTTAATAATATTCGAGAATTATAAAACCTAATATATCGTTAAACACTTATTTATAATTTTACCCTTATCTTCCAGTACAAATTCCGTAACATAAGCCTTAATTAAAATATTTTACCACCAGATATACCGATTATAAATAATCCGCTACTCCCAAAACCTTAGCCGATACGACATATACTACCATTAACAAAGATAACTAAAATACCCCCAAAGCCCAATCCAATCCTTAATATCGTTAAACAAACAATCGGTGGTCGGCAATTAATAACGCCTATACCTATTTTAATTAATCTACCGATACCTAATAACAGTTTATTCGCCAGATTTTCATCAACGGTTTCGACAATCCCAACACGTCGGGCAAATCCTCGGGTTATTAATCGGGTTCCTAGGCCATACATTAACATCGGAACGTTACGTCTTCGCCGTATTTATCTCGATAATCATTGAAACGTAACTAAATTTTGAAATAAAAATAATATTATACATTACGTTATACTTAAGCATATCTTAATAAATACTTGGTTTTTTTTATAATATCGTTAATAAAATCCGCTAATTAAAACAAATATTCGGAACTATATCTATTAACGTTCTTAATAATCCAGCTACAGGTCGGTACTTACAATAACAAATTAAGGGTAAAAACTTTTAAGCGGCCGCAAATACCTAGTCCAATATAATTAAATACCTCCAGTTAATAAAAAACTTAATAATTTATCCAGTATACGTCGAAATTTATCAGGTTAATCCTTTAAGTTATTTTATAACTGCCCTTATTAAAAATTCTAAATACGTTATTAATTTATTTATTTAAGTATTCGGTATCCTTAACTTAATACCTTACGAATTTTGCGAAAAACGATATGTAATATCGAAACATTTTAATTAATACAAAATATACCCATTTTTTAAGTATTAATCGATTTTTAACTTCTTTAACGGGATTTATAATAACTATATCGGATTTATTAAAAAGTATAACTATCCGTTCCTTAATAAGCGGTTTAAAGTATTTAAAGTTAACTTCTTACGATCGCCACGAATCAAAAAAAACATTCGTACAAATATTTATCCTATCATTAAGATATACGATAAAGATTAACTTCGAAACAAAGTAAAAAAACATATTATTAATCCCCGGTTCCGGGCGAATATAATAAAACGTATTAATTATAAGTAAAACATAATGGTTATTGTATAAAGTATTAATAAGCGAAACGGTAAAGGAATTTAAAGGAATTTATAAAAGCTTATAAAAGCTTTAAAAAATTTAAAGGAATTATTATATTTTAATTTCTTGCAATTAATTACGTTAATTTTTTTTATTTTCTTAATTATATCATCTTTATCGTATCGTTATTATCTATAACCGCATAATCTTTAAATCGGCTACTTAATATTTATAGCTTAATAATTATTTTTACAGGATTTAAAGCTTTAAGTAACTAATTTTCAAGTAATTCGACATTCGCAATATCCGAAATATCTAACATCGTATCGTCGGGCTGATTAAAAAATGGTTTCGTTTAATCGTTTTCTTATAAATTAATCGGCTCTTAATATCCTTTTTTATTTTTTACAAATTGCTTTAATTTATTAGCAAAGAAATACCTTATAACTTTATCCCATTAATTTCTTTTAAACAGTAAGTACTTAAACCAATAATATTATTAATTAAATACGGACCAACCTAACGATACTTCAGCTTTATATCTTTAAATATTTTTATATATTGTAACGTATTATATAATAATACTAAGTTATTTACTTTTAAAGGTTTACTTTTTATCTTATTTTTATCCCTTTTATTCGCTAATCTAACTGCTTTACGGCGCTGCTTAGCGGTTACTTTGGTAACCTTGGCCATATCTTTAACTTTCTTTTTTAAAAGCCGAATTCTTTACGCAATTAAATCTTTTTTCTGAATATTTAAGTTCTAAATTATAATTCTTTATGTTAGCAATAGTATTTCGATCGGTAAAAGCGCTTTTTATCCATATAACAGTTTATAAAAACTAAGGCCATATTTTTTTTAATAGTATTGTCGGCGAAGACCATGTTAGGCAAAAACTTAACCCATCCTTTATTAATCCCATTCGTCGCTTTTATCAAAACTTTAATAATCGGTACGTATCCTTTCTCAACCAAACCTTATCGCCAAACTATATACGCAATACCAACTTTTTTCTTAATCTTTAATACGTTACAAGCTTTAATAACTTTACCTTTATTCTTTAAACTTCCGTTAATTTTAATCTTAATCGAAATATTATATCGATAAATAACGTACTTATTTAAGAATTTTTTTAATCGCTATTAACGTAACTAATCGCAAAGCTTTAATTTCCAAATAATTAAACAATTCGCATTTAGCTTTAACCGCAACTTTGCAACTATCGTTATTAAGTATAAACTAAATATCGATCACCTAAATAATAATTATATTAATCAGCTGCGAAAATCCATAACCTTTTTCGAAACGTCGATCGGCTGCTTTTTAGTACTTAACATACGCAAACATTACCTTCCGAACATAGCCAAATATGCCACGCCAATAATACAAAACTGCTATACGACGATAGGTCGAATTTCGCCCTTTGTATCCATAATCCTTATAATATTACCTAATTACCGTAAGTCGTTTTTATTCGGTATTAACCATTCGCCGGCTGCCGTACTTCTTATTTACTTTACGCCAAAAAATACCGTTTTAAATAAAATAATATAACGTTTCGGATTTAAAAGCATTTCCCTTTTTTCTTAAAATATTATCGAACCGATTAAGGAAATCCAGTAGCATTAAAAACCTAACGTACTTTTGCAACTTTTTAAATTAATTTCCGATAAAAGGTTCTTGTCGCCGATTCGTATCAATAAATATTAAAGCTATGCCAATTAAAATAAAATTTAGCCGAATAATATTAAGCTAAATATTAATAAAGTTATCGATTTTTCCTTCCCATTAATCGTTTAATATATTAAAAACTTTAAGTAACTTCCGCAACAAACCGTCCGTTATTTAATCTTTTTTTACCAGAAATATATTTAATTTTAATGTCGAATATTTTTATTTAAGTAACTTAACGAATAATTATAATACTACGTAAAAAGCTTAAAAAGTTATTAATTTAAATTATTAGCACCTTAACGTTAATCTTTAATACGAATCGGATTTTATAAATATAGTTCCGGAATTTTCTTAAGATTTTAAAAACAATTTAATATTTTAATTTACCAGCATCGTAATTTAATTTAGTACCTTTCCAAGTATTACTTTTAAAACGCGCGGAATATTCCATTTTATTAATTAATTAACTAAAAGTACCTTTAAAATTTTCCTTATTCGTATTTATCTTTACGATAATTTTTCCGGTATTAAGGCTATAATCCAAAATAATCAAAGTCGAAGTAATAATAATCGCCTTTTTAACTTTTTCTATTACGTAATCCTAATCGGGGCCTTAAATAAAAAATTAATTTTTCCGGAATAAGCGGATAAAAGGTTTTATCGTAATAGCGAAATACGTAATAAATATTCGGTAATAAACGACAATACTTAAGAAAGCTTTAATTTTCGAAACGTTTTTATATAATTAAATTTTTAAAATCTTTTTTACCTTAACTGAATCTAATTGCCGCTTATTCGTTCCGCAGATAAATCCAATTATAACGGTTGTTTCTTAATATTATTAAAACTTTTTTATACTAATCGTCGTATTTGTAAGCTTGCAATTAAAAAAGGTCTTATTTATATTAAAGATAACGTCCTACACAAGCTCACCGGACACACAAGCTCACCGGACACTTTTTGGCACCTTCCAACAATCGACCCAAATAACTTAACCACAACCTATTAAATCAAGCCTAATTAATCGAATATTTCTTTCTTAACTGTATCTACAGCTTCTTAACAAGTGTACGCATTATATTAAGGCTTGTTGCAGACGTTATGTTGTTATTTCTTCCTTTTAACCCGCCCGTAATCGATTAGCCTGTAACGCGTTTAAGCCAGTATTACCCCCAATTCGTACGACCTAAAGCCGACCGATTAGATAATTATTTTCGACCGAATCCTTAACCTATATACGTAAGCATTTCTTGTCCGGCTTTGATACGTTGGATATATACGTCGGGAAACGTGTTAGAAGGCGTGTTGGAATGCGCGTTGCGGGGCGTTTCGCAGGGCCCGTTAGTGTGTGGCGGGGCGTGCTGCAGGGCGCGTGGCAGGGAGTGTGGCAGGGCGTATGGCAGGGCGTGTCGGACTTGATTTCGCAACAATTCGATCCTTACGTTAGTAAATGATTAAAACAAACGTTTCCCAGAAAGATGAATACTTGCTATATAAGATGAACATATTCTTTTAGCTAGTAGAAAGGTTATGGCAAAGAATTGCTGTTAACAGCTGCTAAAGTTAATCGGTTGCGGTCGGCTTAAGTAAAAGGAATGGCAACCTGGCGTCCGCAACAGGCCTTGATATAATGTGCATACGTAGAAAGAAGCTGTAGATACAGTTAGCAAAGAAGTATTCGATTGATTGGGCTTGATTTGATGTGTTGTGGTTGAGTTATTTGGGTTGATTGTTGGAAGGTGCCAAAAAGTGTCCGGTGAGCTTGTGTGTCCGGTGAGCTTGTGTGGGACGTTATGCTTATAAACGAATCGCTAAATTCCTGGAAAAATCTTTTTATCGTTATATCTTATCTTTAAACCTTTTTACCTTAACGTTATCGACAAATAACCGGGCTATATCGGGCATTAAATCGTTCAAAATCCTTTTAACCACGCAGCAAAAATAAGCTACAAAGTTGGTAAACCCTTAAAGCATAATAATATACCTTAAAAATCCTAACGGTATTACGAAAGTAATAAAATCTTTGCTAACTAAAATCAAAATAACCTAATCGCAACCTAAAAAAAAAATCTATTAAAGTAACTAAAAAGTATATTGCATAATCCACGGAAAATTTGTCGCAATTATCCGGCATAAAAGCATTTCGCTAAATAACAACATTTAATTTAGTTATAAAATTAATCAATCGAAAATTACCATCCTTTTTTTCAACTAAGAATTAAGCATTTTTATATGCAGCATAAAACTGTTCAAAAATACCTCGCTAAATACGTATTCGTAATATTTTGATTAATTTGTCCTTAATGCTCGCCGGCACTGTTATATCCTTAGCTTACCATACCTTATAAAAAATCGTTCGAATTTTATAATCTAATACAATACTTAATTTAATTTTGCCATATTTTGTCTAATTCTAAGCTAAGGCAGTTTTTTTACAAAAAAGTATTTCTTTAAAAAAGGCCTTTTTTTACGTAAGTAAATTTGTTTCCTAATTAATTAAGAACTTCGTCGGCGCGTTTCTTAATAAATCAGATTTTTCGGGGTATAATAATAAATTTAGAAAATAAAACAGCTAAAGGTATACCAAGTTTATCGGGCTTTTTACTATTTTAATTAATAATTTGTTAAACTTTTTCGAATTTCTTAACCTTTTAATTCGGGTTTTTAAAGAATATTAATTTATTAAAGGGTATATCGTTAACAAAAACTACTTTTTTTTAGTTAGATTTATATATCGTATTGATTTAAACGGTCCGATTATTATTAAATTTTTATTACATTTCGTTTCATAATATTCCATATAAAGCATACATTAATTCCTCGTTATTAAACTAACTTAAGATTTTATCTCCGGGTTCCAACTTATTACTAATAACTTCCTAAATAATTCTTAGGTCTTAATTAACGCAAATATCATTAACTGAAAAAACATAAAGGCTTATAACTTGCTCGTTTATTTTTTCGCTTATAAACCTACTTTCGCCAGTAAAACGGCTTACTATTTTACCGGCTGCTTTTTTTTAAGCTTTTCGTTAATACAAATATTACGCGTAACACGTCCTACAAAAACCAAAAAAAAAAAATGATCTTCGACGGGCCAAACTTTAAAGTTCTTTTTATTACGTCCGGATTTATATTAAACGTTATCTTTAATTTAACCCTAAAGTTAAATTTTAAAAGTAATAACTACGTAACGTAATAGTTATTAACGACAAATAATAAAATAATAATTAATCGGCCAGCTAACTAACCGGGAACCTCGATTATATTTTCGAATAAAATCTTTTTTTAAAAATTAAAACTTAAAAACGATACGCGAATTTATCGCATAACTAATCCATATCGCTTAACGTACGACGCAATTATAACGCTTAATTTTGCTCCAATATTAATAACTCCATTAATTAAATCCTCGTTATTTCCGTAACTTATTATAATTATTAATTTAAACAAAAAGGTAATATATTTAGCTAAACTGTATTATTAAATCGACAAAACTTTGGCTTTTTTCTGGCATTCTGCTTTATAACTGATATCTATAGTAAAAATCTTAACGGATTTTCTTATTTCTGGAACTTTTAATCCTTGCACTTCAACTTCGGTTATTTTAATCGTTTCCTTATTTTTGCAATTAAATACTTCCAAAATCTTAACGGCTATGAAATTTTTAAAAGCCTCTCCGAAATCTGGGCAAATTTCGATTAATTCGGATTAAGTAATATCAAATTTCCTTTTAAAGTTCTCCCGGATTTTTTTTTCCTAGAATTTAATTATATACTTATCGATCGGGCTTTTATGAGTAAAGATATCATCCGTTTAAGTTCTATCGTTTACCTAAAAAGTACTGGCTTCCGTATAAGAGGTATTATTTATTTAAGCGCCGACTTTTATATTATAAAACAAAGGTTTTTCGTATATCAGTTCGTAATTATTAATTTCGTATTTGGTTTTGTTTCTTTTTATGCCTTTAAATTTGTCGTTTTTATTTTTAAAACGCTTAGCTATTATAACGCTAATAAGCATAATCGGTTAATTAAAGTCGTTGATCTTTAGGGCTTTAATTTCTTCCAAATAACGGATTCTTTTGCTTTCGACGGGGTCACTCCATAGCTATTTACGTAACGGTACCTTTTTATAAAATAGCTTTCCGTTATGTTCGACGAAATGGGTTATATTAATTTCGGTTACTTTATTTTAATTAATATCGGGCTCCTGTCGATGCGGCTTTAAAATCGTAATATACTTTTAAGATTTAGCTAAATTATTAATATCCGGATCGGGATTAATTAATTAACTGTTTACGTTTCGAAATATATCGTTTAATTAATTAAAATATCGTATCTTTTCTTTAAATCGGGCAAAAAAAGTTGGCGAACCATAAATCTATTTTAAAATTTTCTTCCAAATTAAGATTTATTACTTAATCGCCTAACTTTTTAAACCTTAAAGGAATTAAATTATGTTTAACGTTATTTCATTTTCCGGAAATCCAAAAAAATGGTATATTTATCGTCGGCGAATAAAACTAATTTTATAATTTCTATATTAATAAACAAACGGTACTTTTACATAATATATCCTGGCTTTAAGCAAAACTAATAAATACTTTAATTAAAATTATTAAAACGTTTATTTTAACCTTAATAACCTTTATAATAACTTCTTCGGTTTCGGTATTTACTTCGTTTACGGTAAAGGCTTAATTATATATAATTATCCGGTTAAAAATTACCTGCATTAATCGACAGGTCAGTACCATAATTATATACCCAAAATACTTCCTATCTTAGCGGAACGTAATATTATAATATCCGGGCTACTTTTCGGTTACGTATCTCTTTTTTAAAAGCCTTTAATGTTTAAATTTATCAGGCTTATATAATCTTTAAATTTTACAACATATTCGTAATCTTTAACATTCCATTAATACAGTTAAATAGTTTTAATTACAGCTAAAAATTTCTTAATCGTTATTTTTTAAGCTATTAAATTAAATTAAACCGTTCCTTTTTTTCTTAATTAATATCAAAATAAATACTTCCTTATTATCGTTTACGTCTTTTATATTTAAAAAATCCTGTTTTACTTAAGGCCTAATCTTTAATTAATATCGAAGCATTATCGTAACTAATTACGTATAAATCCTTTAGTTTTTTAAACGAATTATTAAAAATCTTTTCGAAATAATTAATAAATAACCCTTTTAATAAGCTTTTAATATATTAGTTCTTAATAATTATCTTACCCTTTTACTTAGCTTTTTCCAAAATGTTTTTTACCTTAATAGCACGTTCCAAACAATTTTTATAAACATAATTAAAAATACTGCATTAAGCTTGCTTCGTTAAAATCCTTAATCGATCTTTAATGGTTCGAATTTACTTTAAATCCTGCAACTTAAAAATCTTTAAGATACATTTAAATAATTCGTTTTATTAAATTATATTATTAAATATAACTTTAACCCGTTTTTTTATAAAAAAGTTATAAATTTAATAAAATAACTCGGCAATTATCATAAACTTTTTAAACTTATACTTCGTAAATAATCTATTAATTCCTTTAAGTTAATCGGTAGCTCCAATTCTGGAAAAACGAAAGTCCGGAAAAGCCGATAAATTCGGAAGGATTATAAAAAACGAAAGCTTATTTATAATATTTGCAGGAAAATCGTAACCAAATTAATTAACAGGTTTAAAAAAGTATAACGTCCGGTATAAATACTTCCAATTTTATGGATAACTTCAAGTTCTGGGTTAATATAATATCTCGTTCTTGCAGTATATTAACAACGATTGTTGGATTTACTTAAGTAATTATATCTTTAGCTAGTTTTAAAAATCCAATCGGATTATTAATACTTTAAAGTTCAATTTCGCTAGGTTTATTATCGTAAGGGTTTTCTATTAATCGGTATTAAACGGTCGTATTTAAAAAAGGATTTTAATCTTTCATAAAGCTAAGGAAGTTCGGTACTAGCATTAATCCGTAATATAAATAAATTTAAGTAACAATTTTAAAAAACTTCGATAAACCTTTAAAAAACCTGCTAAAGCTTATTTCAAATTAATTAATACTACCAGTTCTTAAATTATTTAAATTGTAAAATACTGCTTTAAACGGAATATATTTAGGTATAAGGTAAATAATTATTCGCAATAATTATTTTAAATATATTTTTCTTTTCTTTCGGACCTAAAAAACAAGCAACTTTTTTTTTTTACCATCCGTCCAAATAACTTTATCTTAATCGTTACTACGTTGCTAATCATTTAATTGCACTTTTTCCAACTTGCTAATTAATACCTTTACTATTAACCTAAGCGCTATAACATTTAAGCTTAATAAAAAAAGTAAATCCCAAATAATACCGCCTAATAATAACTATACAGAAAGCTGCCCGATTAACGCTAAAAAGGTCCAGAATATATTTTATAACGTTTCGCTCTTAATTTCTGCATTATATTAAAATGGTACAGGGTGCCGGGACAGGGGGCATAGCTTGGCTAATCAGTTAGTCAGTTCCACATGTGTATTTCTAGGAGCTTTCTCGTCGGGCGCAACCCCGAGACATGTTTATTACCGTTTACTGATTGATTATCGTTTACTTATTTACTTATCTTTAGTCTGATTTAACTCGGACCCAAAAATACAGTGTTTTTGTTTGCCTTTATTACCGCTGTACTCGGCTATGTTATCGTAATACCGCGTTTAAAGATGCTTTGATCGGAATTAAATCTTCCCGTCCTAATTTAAATAGCTGCTAAGGAGAAGATATTGGCTTTTGTTAGCTGCCGACGGACCTTAATTTTCGATTAACAAATCGGAAAAACGGAAGGGACAAGGTTTTGATTAAATGTATTTGGATTCGAATACGATTACGATAATGGTTACGGATACGATAACTTGAGCGGTATGTAATTGACGACCGCGATTATAATAAGGACGCGATTTTTTGCACGATTAATAAAAAAAAGCTGTTAAATTAAGGCCTTATTACGAAAACAGCTTTATTCGGACAACGGTAAAGAAGTACAAGCGCGTATAGGCGACCGGTTTTGGAGCATGGATTAATTACCTAAGTTTTAAACCGATTGCGCAATTTAAGATATTATACGTATTAATAGGAAGATTACGTAGCAAGATAAATTATAAGATTTAATTAACAAAGGCTGAAAAAACTAAAATTGCGTCGCTGGTAATGTGGCTATTCGGATTTAGATTAATCAAAATAAGTACAGCGACGACAAGATTGACGATATAGATAAGATAGCAAATACGAGCAGAAAAAGGAATAAGGCTATAAAGTTACTTATTTTACATGCGAAAAAAGAATACCGAAAAAGGAATAACGTTTTTTAACATAATGCAGGAATTAAGAAAGAAACGTTACAAAACATATTTTGGATTTTTTTGACGCTGATCGGATAACATTTAATTTAGTTATTGTTAAGCGGTATTATTTGGGATTTATTTTTTTTTTGTTAAGCTTAAATATTATAGCGTTTAGGTTGGTAGTAAAAGTATTAATTAGCAAGTTGGAAAAGATGCGATTAAATAACCAGCGCCGCAGCGATAATTAGAATAAGGTTATTCGGAAAAATAGTAATAAAAAAAAAGGTTGTTTGTTTTTTAAGTCCGAAAAAAAAGGAAAGTGTATTTAAAACAATTATTGCGGACAGTTATTACTTTATGCCTAAATATATTTCCGTTAAAGCAGCATTTTAGAATTTAAGTAATTTAAGGATTGGTAGTATTAATTAGTTTAAGATAGGTTTTAACAGGTTTTCTAAAAGCTTATCGAAACTTTTTAAGATTGTTATTTAGGTTTATTTATATTACGGATTATTGCTAGTACCGAATTTTCCTAGCTTTATAAGAAGTTAAAATCCTGCTTTAAATATAACCGTTTAGTACCGATCGATAAAGAACCTTTACGATAGTAAGTTTAGCGAAACTGAATATTAAAATATTAGCAGTCCGATTAAATTTTTAAAGCTAGTTAAAGATACGATTATTTAAGCGAATTTAGGAATTGTTATTAACTTACCGTAAGGACGAGATATTATATTAGCTTAGAATTTAAAGTTATTTATAGGATTAAAAGTATTTATACCGAACGTTATACTTTTTGGATTTATTAATTAATTTGATTACGATTTTTTTGTTAACATTATGGATAAGTTTTTGTTTTTTATAATTTTTTCGGATTTATCGGCTTTTTCGGACTTTCGTTTTTTAAAAACTGAAGTTACCGATTAACTTGAAGAAATTAATAAATTGTTTACGAAGTATAAGCTTAAAAAGTTTAAGATAATTACCGAGTTATTTTATTAAATTAATAACTTTTTTATAAAAAACCGGGTTAAAGTTGTACTTAATAATATAACCTAATAGGACGAAGCGTTTAAACGTATTTTAAAGACTTTTAAGCTGTAGGACTTAAAACAGATTCGGATTGTTAAAGACTAATTAAGGACTTTAACGAAATAAGTTTAACGCGGTATTTTTGATTATATTTATAAATACTGTTTGGAGCATGTTATTAAGGTGAAAGATATTTTGGAAAAAGTTAAGCAGAAAAGTAAGATAGTTATTAAGAACGAATATATTGAAAGCTTATTGGAAAAGTTATCCGTTAATTGTTTCGAAAAGATTTTTAATAATTCGTTTATAAAGTTAAAGGATTTGTACGTAACTAGTTACGATAATGCTTCGATATTAATTAAAAATTAGGCTTTAAATAAAGTAAGATTTTTTAGATATAAAAGACGTAAGCGATAGCAAAAAAGTATTCGTTTCGATATTAATTAAGAAAAAAAGGAACGGTTTAACCCGATTTAGTAATTTAAGTAATAACGATTAAGGAGTTTTTAATTACGATTAAAATTATTTAATCATATTGATTAAGTGTTAAAGATTACGAATATACTGTAGGACTTAAAGATCGTATAAACCCGATAAATTTAAAACTTAAAGGTTTTTAAAAAAAAAATACGTAACCGAAAAGTAGCCCGGATATTATAATATTACGTTCCGCTAGGATAAAAGGTATTTTGGGTATATAATTATGGTATTAATTTATTGATTAATATAATTAATTTTTAGGCGGATAATTATATTCGATTAAGCTTTTACCGTAAACGAGGTAAATATCGAGGTTAAAGAAGTTACCGTAGAAATTATTAAGGTTAAGGTAAACGTTTTGGTAATTTTAATTAAGGTATTTGTTAGTTTTGTTTAAAGTTAGGATATATTATGTAAAAGTGCCGTTTATTTTTTAACATGGAAATTATAGGATTGGTTTTACTTGCCGACGATAGATATATTATTTTCTTTGGATTCCCGGAAAATAAAGTAACGTTAGGTATAATTTAATTTTTTTAGGTTTTTAAAAATTAAGCGATCGAATAGTAAATTCCGATTTGGAAAAAGATTTTAAAATGGATTTATAATTTACTAGTTTTCCCTGCCCGATTTAAGGAAAAAATGCGGTATTTTGATCGGCGAGACGACATATTTAAGTGCGTAAACAGTTAATTAATTAACTTTAATCCGGATATTAATAATTTAGCTGAACTTTAGAAATATATTACGATTTTAAAGCCGAATCGATAGGAACCCGATATTAATTAAAATAAGGTAACCGAGATTAATATAATCCATTTCGTTAATTATAACGGAAAGCTATTTTATAAAGAGGTACCGTTACGTAAATGGTTATGGAGTAACTTTATCGAAAGCAAAGGTACCTAATATTTGGAGGAAATTAGAGCCTTAGAGATCGACGATTCTGATTAGCCGATTATGCTTATTAGCGTTATAATAGTTAAGCGTTTTAGGGATAAGGAAAACGAATTTAAAGGCGTAAAAAGGAAT
The DNA here is from genome assembly GCA_004155945.1 of Monosporascus sp. mg162. Taxonomy (NCBI): domain Eukaryota; kingdom Fungi; phylum Ascomycota; class Sordariomycetes; order Xylariales; genus Monosporascus; species Monosporascus sp. mg162. The sequence goes on along the minus strand of QJNY01000408.1, from coordinate 55,367 downwards.
AAAACCGAGTACGAGATTAATAACGGCGAATTGATATATAAGGGATTTACCTTTTATAATATGGAAATCGGCGCTTAAACAAATAACATTTTTTAAATAAAAGCCAGTATTTTTTAGGTAGACGATAGGATTTAAACGGATAATACCTTTATTTATGAAGGCTTAATCGATGAGCATGTAATTAAATTCTAGGAGAAGAAGATTCGGGAAAATTCTAAAAGGAAGTTTGAAATTACTTGGTCCGAATTAATCGAGGTTTGCTTAAATTTCGGAAAGGCTTTTAAGAATTTTATAGCCGTTAAAATTCTGAAGGCATTTAATTGTAAAAATAAGGAGATAATCAAAATAACCGAGGTTAAAATGCAAAGATTAAAAGTTTCAGAAGTAAAAAGATTTGTTAGAATTTTTACTATAGATATCGGTTACAAATTAAAGAATTAAAAGGAAGCTAAAATCCTGTCGATCCAGTAATATAGTCCAACTGAATATATTACCCCCTTGTTTAGATTGGTAGTTAAAGTAGGTTACGGAAATGGTAAGAACTTAATTAATGGAATTATCGACATTGGAGCCGAATCGAACGTTATAATCGTATCGTACGTTAAACGATATGGACTGGCTATGTAATAAATTTGCGTATCGTTTATAGGCTTTAATTCTTAGAAAAGGACTTTATTCGAAAGCATTATCGAAACTTCCGTTTAATTAGCTGGTCGATTAATTATTATTTTATTGTTTATTGTCGATAACCATTACGTTACATAGCTACTAATCCTGGAATTTAACTTTATGGCCAAATCGAAGATAACGTTTAATATGAACCCGGACGTAATGGAAAGAACTTTGGAATTTGGCCCGTCGAAGATCATTATCCTTTTAATTTTTACAGGATATGTTACGCGCAGTATTCGTACTGACGAAAAGCCAGAAAAAAAACAGCCGGTAAAATAATAAGCTATTTTACTGGCGAAAGCAGGCCTACGAGCGAAAAGATAAAAAAAGAAACTATAAACCCTTATGTCTTTTCGATTAATAATATTTATGCTAATAAAAACGCGAAAATTATTTAAAAAGCTATTAGTAATAAACTGGAACCCGAAAATAAAATCTTAAGTCAGTTTAACGACGAGGAACTAGCGCATACCTTATATGGAATACTATGGAACGAAATATAACAAAAGATTAATAATAATCGGACCGTTTAAATTAATACGATATACAAACCCAAATAGAAAAAAATAATCCCTGTTGACGATGCACCCTTTAATAAATTAATACCCCCTGGAAACCCGAATTAAAAGGCCAAGGAACTTAAAAAAGTTCAGTAAATTATTAATCAAGATGGAAAAAAGCCCGATAAACTTAATATACCTTTAACTGCTTTATTCCTTAAGTTTACCACCATACCCCGAGGGATTCGACTTATTAAGGAACGCGCCGACGAAGTTCTTGATTAATTAAGGAACAAATTTACCCCCGAAAAAAAAACCTTTTTCAAAAAAATGCTTTTTCGCAAAAAAGCTATTTTAGCCCAAAATCAGAAAAAGTATAGCAAAATTAAATTAAATATCGCACCCGATTATAAAATTCGAACGATTTTTTACAAAACATGGCAAATTAAAAACATAACAATGCCGGCGAGCATTAAGGATAAGCTAATCGAAATATTGAAAATGCGTATCCAGCGAAATATCCTCGAATAATTTTATGCTACATATAAAAATACTTAATTCTTAATCGAAAAGAAAAATGGTAAGCTTCGATTAACTAATTTTGCGACCAAACTAAATGCTATTACTTTATAAGATACTTTTATGCCGGATAACTGTAACGAATTTTCCGCGGATTTTATTATATACTTTTTAATTACCTTAGTAAATTTTTTCTTAAATTACGATTAAGTTATTTTAATTCTAGCCAGCAAAAGTTTTACCACTTTCGCGATACCGTTAAGACTTTTAAGGTATACCATTATGCCTTAAGGGTTTATTAATTCTATGGTTCATTTCTGCCGTATAATTAGGAAAATTTTGGATAATTTAACGTCCGATATAGCCCGGCCATTCGTCGATAACGTTAAGGTTAAAGGCCTTAAGATAAGATATAACGACGAAAAAATCTTTCTAGGAATTCGGCGATTCGTTTATAAACATATCGTTAATATAAACAAAACCTTTCTTAATTACGAACTTGCTAATACGACGATCAGTATAAAAAAGTCTTAATAATATCAAAAAACAACCGTTATAATCGGATTTATCTGCGGAACGAATAGGCGGCAACCAGATATAGTTAAAGTAAAAAGTTTTTTAAAAATCCAGCCATATAAAAACGTTTCGGAAATCAAAGCTTTCTTAAATATTATCGTTTATTATCGAATATTTATTACGTACTTCGCCATTAAAACAAAGCCTTTTATACGCTTGCTTCGGAAAAATTAACTTTTTATTTAAGGCCCCGATTAAAATTACGTAATGAAAAGCGTTAAAAAAGCGATTATTACTGCCTCGATTTTAATTACCTTAAATTATAACTTTAATGCCGGACAAATTATTATGAAATTAAACGCAAATAAGGAAAGCTTTGGAAGTATTTTCGGTTAATTAATTAATAAAATAAAATATCCCGTACGCTTTAAAAGTAGTACTTAAAAAAGTGCTAAATTAAATTACGACGCTGGCAAATTAAAATATTAAGCTGTTTTTAAAATCTTAAAGAAATTCCGGAACTACATTTATAAAATCCGATTCGTATTAAAATTTAACGCTAAAATGCTAGTAACCCAAATTAATAATTCTTTAAGCTTTTTACCTAGTATTATAATTACTCGTTAAGTCGCTTAAATAAAAATGTTCGACTTCGAAATTAAATATATCCCCGGTAAAAAAAATACAGCAACGGACGGTTTATCCCGAAAACTACCTAAAGCCTTTAACGCGCTGGACGATTAATAAAAGGGAAAAGTCGATAACTTTATTAATATTTAGCTTAATATTATTCGGCTTAATCTTATTTTAACTAGTATAACCTTTATACTTATTGATACGGATCGGCGACAAGGACCTTTTATTGGGAATTGGTTTAAAAAATCGCAAAAGTACGTTAGGTTTTTAACGACATTAAATTTCCTTAATCGGCTCGATAATACTCCAAATCGAAACGAAATATTTTTAAATCCGAAGCATTAAATTACTTTGTTTAAGACGGTATTTTTTAACGTAAGGTAAATAAAAGGTACGGCAGCCGGCAAGTGGTTAATACCGAACAAAAACGACTTGCGGTAATTAGGTAATGTTATAAGGATTATGGTTATAAAGGGCAAAATTCGACCTATCGTCGTATAGCAGCTATATATTATTAACGTAGCATATTTGGCCATGTTCGGAAAATAATGCTTGCGTATGTTAAGTGCTAAAAAGCAGCCGATCGACGCTTTAAAGAAGGTTATAAATTCTTGCAACCGATTAACATAACTATTATTTGGGTAATCGATATTCAGTTTATGCCTAATAACGATGGTTGCAAAGTTACGGTTAAAACTAGGTGCGAATTATTTGATTATCTGAAAGCCAAAGCTTTGCGATTAGTTACGTCAGCAACGATTAAGAAGTTCTTGGATAAGTACGTCTTTTATCGATATAATATCCCGATTAAGATCAAAATTAACGGAAACTCAAAGAATAAGGGCGAAATTATTAAAGCTTGTAACGTACTAAAAATTAAAAGGAAAGTTGGTACCGTATATATAGCCTGGCAACAAGGCCTGGTCGAAAAAGGATACGTTCCGATCGTTAAAGCCTTAATAAAAGCGACGAATGGAACTGGCAAAGAATAGGTTAAGTTTTTGCCGAAGATGGTCTTCGCCGACAATACCATTATAAAAAGTTATGGCCTTAGCCCTTATAAACTGCTATACGGACAGAAAGCGCTTTTACCGATTAAGATAATCCTGCCGACATGGAGAATTATAACTTAAAACCTGGATATTCCGAAAGAAAATCTAATTACGTAAAGAATTCGGCTCTTAAAAAGGAAAGCTAAAAACGTGGCTAAGGTTATTAAAATGATCGCTGAGTAGCGCCGTAAAGCAGCTAAACTGGCGAATAAAAGGGACAAAAACAAGATAAAAAGCAAACCTTTAAAAATGGACGACTTAATATTGTTATATAATACGTTACGACATATAAACGTATCCAAAGACATAAAGTTAAAGTACCGTTAAACTGGCCCGTATCTAATTAATAACATTACTAATTTAAGTACTTACTATTTAAAGGAAATTAATAAAACAAAGTTATAAAGTACCTTCCTTATTAATAGATTAAAGCAATTTGTAAAAGATAAAAAAGGATATTAAAAGCCGATTAACTTATAAAAAAACGATTAGATAAAACTATTTGCTAATCAAAACGACGATACGATATCGGATACCTCGGATACTGCGAATGTCGAATTATCAGAAAACTGGCAGCTTAAAGCTTTAAAACCTATAAGAACAAATATTAAAGTATAAATACCAAGTGGCCGACTTAAAGGTTATACGGTTATGGACGATAGCAATACAACAAAGACGATACGATTAGGAAAACGGAAGAGATTAACGCGATTAATTGCGAAAAACTAAAATATAATAATTCCTTTAAATTCCCTTAAGCTTTTATAAGCTTTTATAAGTTCCCTTAAATTCCTTTACCGTCCTACTTACCGATACCTTATACGATAACTATTATGCTTTATTTATAATTAATACGTCCCGTTATACTTGCCCGGAATTAAAGATTAATAACATATTTTTCTACTTTACTCCGAAATTAATCCCTATCGTATATTTTAATAATAAAATAAGTTTTTATACGAATATCTTTTTTAATTCGTAACGATCGTAAAAAACTAGCCTTAAATACCTTAAACCGTTCGTTCCGGAAAATACAATTATACCTTTCGATAAACCCGATATAATTATTACAGGCCCCGTTAAAAAAGCCAGGAATCGATTAGTACCCAAAGAATGGGTACATTCCGCATTAATTAAAATATTCCGACGTTATATGTCGTCTTTTACAAAGCTCGTAAGGTATCAGGTTAGGTATACCGAATACCTAAATAAACAAACTAGTAACGTATCGGGGATTCTTAGTAAAAACAGCCATAAAATAACTTAAAGAATTAGCCCGATAAATTTCGACGTATATTAAATAAGCTACTAAGTTTTCCATTAATTAGAAATACCTGATTATATTGGACTGGGTATTTGCGGCCGCCCAGACGTTTTTACTTTCGATTTGCCATTATAAATACCGACCTATAGCTGGATTACCGATAACGCTAATAGACATAACCCCGAATATCTATATTAATTAGCGGATTTTATTAACGACGTTACAGAAAAAACCAAATACTTACTTCGATATGTTTAAATGTAACGTAATATATAACATTATTTTTATTCCAAAATCTGGTTACGTCCTGATTATTATCGAGATGAATACGGCGAAAACGTAATACCCCGATGCTAATAAATAGCCTAGGGACTTAATTAATAATCCGAGGATTTACCCGACGTGCTGGGATTATTAAAGCCGTTAATAAAGACCTGGCGAATAAATTGCTATTGGGTATCGGCAGGTTAATGGGAATAGGTATAGGCGTTATTGATCGCCGGCTACCGACTATCTGTTTAACGATACCAAGGATAGGATTGGGCTTTAAAGGTATTTTAGTTACCTTTGTTAATGGCAGTACATGTTGCATTAGCCAAGGTTTTAAAAGCAGCGGATTATTTATAACCGGTGTTTCTGGTGGTAAAGTATTTTAATTAAGGCTTATACTACGGAATCTATATTGGAAGGTAAAGGTAAAGTTAAGAATAAGTGCTTGACGATATATTAAGTTTTGTAACTTGCGAACATTATCAGGATTGTATAAAGGTTTTAAATTCCGAATATTACCTAAAAGCTTATCGATACGACGGGTTAATGGTTTAGAAAATATGGACGAGTTTAATACCGCCAAGATTTTACGACGATAATCAAAGATTTGGTTCAGCTTATCGATGTTTATTTTAACCCTAGGATCGACAGGCTTCTTAATACCAGGATTTAAAAGCTTATTACCTGAATTAGATTTTTTTTTAATGGACGATTTTTTTATAGCAGGGATAAAATTATTTAGGTTTGCATTTTTGCGAAAACCCTGAGAATTGCGTAAATTTAATAATTGACGAAAACTTATAATGGTATTAATCGGTATAATAAAGATAATTATATATGTATTTAAATATATGTTAGGTTTAGAAGGAAAAGTTGGAGTGGTATTGTAAAAAAGTTGCAAAAAAAGTGTAGGTACGAAAAACGAATGCATATACCTGATTAAAAAGAGCGATGACGAGGGTATTTACCTATATAACTTCGGATGAAATTTTCTGGGATTTTCTCGGCGCATACGTTTTATCTGCGAAAATTCGGTATATGGGCCTTAGATGCAGTTAATTAATTGAACGCATAAGTTATTGGCAGATTCTGGCGAATTCCTGCATTTATACAACAATTATACCTTAACGTTTGCAAAATATCTACATTTATACTAATATACCTATATATATATATTATATATTATCCCCAGCTGCTATTATTGTCCTTAAGTTACTTAATACCATACCTAAGCATATTAATTAGTATATCCCCAGTTATTATGTCGTGGTTTAAAAAGCGTACCTTATAAGATAAGGGCGAAAGCTTTAAAAAGTTAAATATTTCGGATTTTGGAAAGCTTATACGATTAATTAATGTATCCGTATAGGAAAACGATAATATGGTATAATTCTTTAAAAAGATGCATAACAATAGTTCCACCTTTTATTCTTTAAAAGAAATTGCACCTTAAATTCGTTTTAATCGGTTTATTTTTATATACCTAAAGGATATTGCTGGTTAACGCTTATAGAGAAATATTAACCCGTTACCATATTAATTAATAGAACCGTAATATGACGAAATGGTTGGATATTTTTGGCAAACCATTATAATCGTTCAAAACAAAACCTACTTACGTTCTGCGAATATTACTGCCCTTACCCAGATTATCGCCCAGGACGTACTTTCAAAAATCATTACCGTTATCCCAAAAGCTGGACGAATAATTTTACATAGCAAGTCCAGACTATTCCTTAATAAAACCCAAAAGGCGATTAGTAATAATAATCTGAAATATGTATAGTTTGTCGCTTAAACCAAAGTCCCGACTGATAAAGGTTTAATAAGGTATTGAATTAATATATTATACGACCAATTAAAGCGTTTATTGCTAATATTCGATACCTATATTACCGAGAATCGTACTTAGTTGCTATTCCAGCTGTACCGAAAAGCGTGGAGAAAGTTAGGACTTAATAATCCGCTTACCCGTATAGTAATTGTTAAAATGCTTACTTAAACCAAATATTATACTTGCGGACTGTAAATTGCTTATATCTTTTACATTATCTACTACGATTTTACAAAATGGGGAAACCAAATTATAACCGAAGCGAAAGGATTTGGCAAATATCGAATGGAAAACAGAATTTTCGACATAATTAAAGAATTCCTAGGTCTGAAACCAGAAACGGAGGACGTTAAGAAAAACGTAGGAAATTGGCCTGGAAACTTCCCGTTTCCATTAACTAAAGAAGATAACGACAAACCAGACTTTAATTAATTTGCCCGACCATTTTATAGTAGATAACGCAAACAAAAGTAACGTTCTAATCAATTTCAGTAATTATCTGTACGACTATTTCCGACATCAATATCCTTTCCCCTATTAATTCAAACTGGCCCTTTAGCACTTAAAGATATACGATTTAATTTGATACCTACGAGATTACCATTCGAAATAAAGTATAAGCCTCGACCGAAAGTTGGTAATTAACGCGTAATGGTAATAGTACAAAGTTAATATGTTACGCCGTATAAGTAGGTGGGAAATATATTCGAGGATGCTAGGTAAAAACCAGAACCATATTTCCCGTAAAGATGGCCAGGTTAGGTTAAGTACAAGTCTTTAATCAATACAAAGAAACCAAAGGATAAGGTTTAAAAGGAGCAGGAAAAGGTTAAGCAGCGAAAGGATCTGGCCAAACGTCGAGGACGAAGTTCTAAATTGAAAATAATAAAAAATAAGCCGCGTAAGCGTTAATCAAATCAATCAATAGGTTTCATATATGGTTTATGGCGTTAGGAGTTAGTTGCGTTATGTTTTTATTTATTTCTTAAAATGGATTAAGGATAATCTTATTTCGAAAAAGGAGGGTTGAAATGATGCAGGGTGCCGGGCCAGGGGGCATAGCTTGGCTAATTAGTTAATCAGCTCTACATATGTATTTCTAGGAGCTTTCTCGTCGGGCGCAACCCCGAGACATGTTCATTACCGTTTACTAACTGATTATCGTTTACTTATTTACTTATCTTTAATCTGATTCAACTCGGACCCAAAAATACAGTGTTTTTGTTTGCCTTTATTACCGCTGCACTCGGTTATTCTATCGTAACACCGCCCTCAAAGATGCTTTAATCGGAACTGAGTCTCCCCGTCCCAATTCAATATTAAAAAACGCTATTTCTTTTTCGATATTTTCCTTTCCCATATAAAATAAATAATTCCATAATCTTATTCCTTTTTCTACTCGTATTTACTATCCTGTCCATATCGTTAATTTTGTCGTCGCTGCACTTATTTTAATTAGTTTAAATCCTAATAGCCATGTCGCCAGCGACGCAATTTTAATTTCTTTTGCCCTTATTAATTAAATCTTATATTTTATTTTATTACGTAATTTTCCTGTTAATACGTATAATGTTTTAAATTACGCAATCGGTCCAGAACTTAGGTAATTAATCCATGCTTTAAAACCGGTTGCTTATGCGCGTTCGTACTTTTTTACCGTCGTCCGAATAAAGCTGTTTTCGTAATAAGGCTTTAATTTAACAGCTTTTTTTTATTAATCTTGCAAAAGGTTACGTTTTTATCATAATTGCGGTCGTTAATTACATGCCGCTTAAATTATCTTATCCGTAGCTATTATCGTAATCGTATTCGAGTCTAGATTTATCTGATTAAAACCTTGTCCCTTCCGTTCCTCCGACTTGTTAATCGAAAATTAAGGTCCGTCGGCAGCTAACAAAAGCCAGTATTTTTTCCTTAACAGCCACTTAAATTGAGACGGGAAGATTCAGTTCTCGATTAAAGCATCTTTGATAAGCGGGTTATAATAAAATAGCCAAGTGTAGCGGTAATAAAGACAAAACGAAAACACGGTATCTAGGCTCATATTAAAACAGACTCTAGAATTAATGATAAGTGCGTGAGTAGATAAACGATAAAACGGTGATGAACAGGTGTCGGGGTTGCGCCCGACGAAAGAGCTCCTAGAAATACACATGTGGAGCTGACTAACTGATCAGCTAAGCCATGCCCCCTAGCCCGGCACCCTGCACCATTTCACCAATCCTTAAATTACTGAAATTTTAAAATATTTCTTTAGCGGGAATCTATTTAAGCATAAAGTAAATAACTATCCGCAATAATTATCTTAGGTACATTTTTCGTTTTTTTCGGATTTAAAAAGCAAATAATATTTTTTTTCCCATCCGTTTAAATAGCTTTATTTTAATTAATGCTACAGCGCTAGTTATCTAACCGCATTTTCTTTAACTAGCTAATTAATACCTTTACTGCCAACCTGAACGCTATAATATTTAAAATTAATAAAAAAAGTAAATCCCAAATAATACCGTTTAATAATAACGAAATAAAATATTGCTTTATTAACGCCAGGAAAGTCCAGCATATATCTTATAACGTCTCGTTTTTAATTCCTACATTATGTTAAAAAACATTATTCCCTTTTCGGTACTTTGTTTTTTTGCATACAAAATAAATAACCTTATAACCTTATTCCTTTTTTTATTCGTATTCGTTATTTTATCAATATCATTAATCTTATCGTTATTGCATTTGTTTTAATTAATTTAAATCCTAATAGCTACGTCGTTAACGACGTATTCTTAGTTTTTTCAGCTTTTATTAATTAAATTTTATAATCTATTTTATTACTTAATCCTTCTATTAATACGTATAAGATCCTAAATTACTCAATTAATTTAAAACTTGGGTAATTAATTTATGCTTTAAAATTAGCTATTTATACGCACTTATACTTTTTCGTCGTCGTCCGAATAAAGCTGTTTTTTATAACAAGGCCTTAATTTAACCGCTTTCTTTTATTAATCGTATAAAAGGTTACGTAATTATTATGATTACGGTCGTTAATTATATGCCCCTTAAGTTATCGTAATCGTAACCATGGTCGTAATCGTATCGAAATGTCTTTAATTAGAATCTCGTCCTTTTCGTTTTTCCGACTTGTTAATCGGTAATCGAGATCCGTCGGCAGCTAACAAAAGCCAATATCTTTTCCTTAGCAGCTACTTAAATTGGGACGGGAAGACTTAGTTCCGATCAAGGCATTTTTGGGTATAGTGTCACAATAGGATAGCCGAGTATAACGGTAATAAAGACAAACGCAAAACTGTATTATTAGTATTGAACTAGACTGTAAAGTAAAAACATGAGTGCTGGAGATCAAGGTAATAAACATATCTCCCGGGGTTGCGCCCGGCGAAAAGAGCTCCTAGAAATACACATGTGGGGATAACTAATTGATCAGCCAAGCCATGCCCCTGGCCCGGCACTCTGTACCATTTCAATGGCCGGGCTATATCAGGTATCAAATCGTCTAAAATCCTTCCAACAATACCATAGAAATAAGCTATAAATTTAGTAAATCCCATAGGCATAATAATATACCTAAAAAGCCCAAACGGTATGGCGAAAATAATAAAATCTTTACTGGCTAAAACTAAAGTATGTTAATCGTAACTTAAAAAAAGTTTACCAAAGTAACCAAGAAACAAATAGTAAAATCCGTTAAAATTTTGTCGCAATTTTCTGGCATAAAGGTATTTCGCAAAGTAACAGCATTTAATTTGGTCGTAAAATTAATTAGTTAGAGATTATTATCCTTCTTTTCGACTAAAAACTAGGTATTCCTATATGCTGCATAAAACTATTTAAAGGTACTTCGTTAAATTCGCATTCACAATACTTCGATTAGCTTATCCTTAATACCCGCCGGCACTGTTATGCCCTTAGCTTGCCATATCTTATAAGAAATCATTCGAATCTTATAATCTAATACCACACTTAATTTGATTTTGTTATACTTTTTCCAAACTTAAGCTAAGACAATTTTTCTGCGAAAAAGCATCTCCTTAAAAAAGGCTTTCTTTATACGGATAAATTTATCTCCTAACTAATCAAGAACAGCGTCGGCTCGTTCTTCTGTAAGTCGTATCCCTTAAGACATGGTAGTAAATTTAAGGAACAAAGCAGCCAAAAGTGTGCCAAGGTTATCGGGCTTTTCTTTATCTTAATCAATCGCTTACTAAACTTTCTCGAGTTTTTTAATCTTCTAATTCAGGTCTCCAAAAGGTACTAATTTATCAAAGGGTACATCGTCGACAGGAACTACTTACTTTCTTCCACTGAGGTTTATATATCGTATTAATCTGGATAATCTGGTTATTGTTCATTTTCTGTTACATCTCGTCCTACAATATTCCATATAAGATATATGCAAGTTCTTCGTCTATAAACTGGCCTAAGATCCTATTTCCGGGTTCCAGCTTATCGCTAATAGCTTCCTAAATAATTCGGGGGTCCTAATTAGCATAGATATTACTGATCGAAAAAACATACGGGCCTATAACATGCTTATTTATATTTTCGCTTATAAGCCTATTTTCGCCAATAAAGCGGCCTATTGTTTTACCGGCCGCTTTTTTTCAGGTTTTTTATCAGTACGGATACTACGCGTAATTTCTCCAGCAGGAATTAAAAGGATAATAATCCTTAACGGGTCAAACTTCAAGGTTTTTTCTATTACGTCAGGATTTATATTAAACGTTATCTTCGATTTAGCCATAAAGTTAAGTCCCAGTATTAATAACTATACAACGTAATAGTTATTAACGATAAATAAAGGAATAATAATTAATCGGCCAGCTAACAAATCGAGCACCTCAACAATGCCTTCGAACGGGGTCCTTTTTTAAGAATTAAAGCCCAAAAATAATATGCGGGTTTATTGCATAACCAGTCCATGTCGCTTAACGTACGACGCGACTACAACGTTAAACTTTGCTCCAATATAGACAATTCCACTAATCAAATTCTAGTTACCTTTATGGCTTACTCTAGCTGCCAATCTAAACAACGGGGTAATATATTCAGCTGGATTATATTGCTAAACCGACAGAACTTTGGCTTTTTTCTAAGTTTTTATCTTATAACCAATGTTTATAATTAAAATCTTAAGAGATTTTCTTACTTCCATAGCTTTTGATTTTCGCATTTTAGCTTCGGTTATCTTAATCATTTCCTTATTTTTGCGACTAAATACCTCCAAAGTTTTAACGGCCATAAATTTCTTAAAAGCTTTTCCGAAATCTGGGTAAATTTCCATTAATTCGGACCAAATGATTTCAAACTTGCTTTTAAAGTACTTCCGGATTTTCTTTTTCCAAAATTTAACTATATACTTATCGATCAGGCCTTTATAGGTAAGGGTATTATCCGTCTAAGTAGTATTATCTAATTAAAGATATTAACTTTCGTCTGAAAGATATTATTTATCTAGGCGCCAACTTCCATATTATAGAAAGAAAGTTCTTTATATATCAAGTTATTTTCGTTAGTTTTGTACTTAATCTTGTTTCTTTTTATACCTCCAAATTCGTCTTCCTTATCTTTAGATCGTTTAGCCATTATCACGCTGGTAAGTACCGTAAGCTGATCAAAGTCGCCGATCTTTAAGGCTCGGATTTCCTTTAAATAACGGGTATCTTTGCTTTCTACAGGGTTACTTTATAGCCATTTACGCAAAGGTACCTTTTTATAAATAACTTTCCTTTATAGTCGACGAAATAGATTATGTTAATCTCGGTTACTTTATTTTGATTAATAGCGGGCTTCTGTCGATTTGGTTTTAGGATCGTAATATGCTTTTAAGGTTTAGCTGGACTAGTGGTATCCGGGTCGGGGTTTGTTGATTAATTATTTACACTTCTGAAAATATGGTTTCTCCGATTAAAGTACCGCATTTTCTCTTTAAATCGAGTAGGGAATACTGGTAAACCATAAATCCATTTTAAGATTTTCTTCCAAATTGGGATCTGCTACTGGATCGCCTGGTTTTTAAGGACCTAAAGGAACTAAATTATGCTTAATGTAGCTTTATCTTTTAGGGTTCCTAGGAAAATGGTCTATCCGTCTTCAGCGAATAAAACCAGTTCTGTAGTTTCTATATTAACAAACAGTCGGCACTTTTGCATGTTATGTTCTAACTTTTAGCAGAACCTATAAATGCCTTAATCGGCGTTGCTAAATCATCCACCTTAACCTTAATAACCTTTCCGATAACCTCCTCGACCTCGGTAACCACCTCGTCTACGGTAAAAACTTAATCGACGGGTCGGCACCATAGATATATGCCTAAGGTATCTTCTATCCTGGCGGAGCGTAGTACTATAATACCCGGGCTGCCTTTCTGTTACGCATTCTTTCTTTAACAGCCTTTAAGTTTTAAATTTATAGAACTTATACGATTTTTAAATCCTATAACGTATTCGTAATCTTTAATGTCTAATTAATACGGTTAAACATTTTTTATCGTAATTTAAAGCTCTCTGATTATTGTTACTTAAGCTATTAAATCGGATAAAACCGATTTTGTTCTTTTTGATTAATGTCGAAACCGATACCTTTTCGCTATCGCTTATATTCTTTATATTTAAAAATTCTACGTTATTTAAAGCCCAATTTTGATTAATATTGAAGTATTATCGTAATTAGTTACGTATACGTCCTCTAGCTTTATAGACGAATTGTTGAAAATCTTTTCGAAACTGGTAACGGATAACTTTTCCAAGAAACTTTTAATATATTTATTCTTAGTAACTATTTTGCCGTTTTACTTAACTTTTTTCAAGATATCTTTTACCTTAACAGTATATTCCAAATAATATTCGTACACATAATCAAAAATACCGCGTTAAACTGGCTTCGTTAAAATCTTTAATCGATCCTTAGCGGTCCGAATCTGCTTTAGGTTTTGCAGCTTAAAAGTTTTCAGGATACGTTTAAACGTTTCGTCTTATGAGGTTATTTCATTAAGTACAGCTTTAACCTGGTTTTTTATAAAGGGGCTATCGGTCCAATAAAGTAACTCGGCAATTATTTCAAATTTCTTAAGCTTGTATTTCGTAAACAGTTTATTAACCCCTTTAAACCAGTCGGTAATTCCAGTTCTTAAAAAGCGAAGGTTCGGAAAAGCCGATAAATCCGGGAAAATTATAAAAAACGATAACTTGTTTATAATTTCTGTAAAGAAACCGTACTTAAATTAATCAGGAAGTCCAAAAGATATAACCTCCGGTATAGGTATTTCCAGTCCTGTAAATATCTTTAAGAGATTTTGCGTTCATATAATCTTTTGTCCTTGTGGTATATTAACAACGATTACAAGGTTCATTTGGGCAATCGTATCCGTAGTTAGCTTTAAATATCCAATTGGACTGCTAGTACTTTAAGGTTCAGCTTCGCTAGGCTTACTGTTATAAAGGTTTTCTGTTAATCGATACAAGGCGGTCGTATTTAAAGCAGGATATTAACCTTTTATAAAGCTAGCGAAGTTCGGTGCTAATAATAATCCGTATTGTAACTGGACCTAAATAACAATCTTAGAAAGCTTCGACGGGCCTTTCGAAAACTTACTAAAGCTTATCTTAAACTGATTAATATTACTAATCCTTAAATTACTTAGGTTTTAACATGCTACTTTAACGGAAATATATTTAGGCATAAAATAAATAACCAGCCGCGATAATTATCTTAAGTACATTTTCCTTTTTTTTTCGAACTTAGAAAGCAGATAATTTCCTTCTTTTACTATCCGTCTGAATAACCTTATTATAATTAGTACTACGTCGCTGGTTATCTAACCGAATTTTCTCCAACTTACCAATTAATACCTCTATTACTAACCTAAACGCTATAATACTTAAATTTAACAAGAAAGATAAATTCTAAATAATACCGCCTAACAATAACCAGACAGGATATTGCCTAATTAGCGCCAGGAAAATCCAGAATATATCTTATAACGTTTCGGTTTTAATTTCTGCATCGTATTAAAAAACCCTATTCCGTTTTCGGTACTGTTCTTTTTTATACCAAATAAATAACTTTACAACCTTATTCCTTTTTCTGCTTATATTCGTTATCCGATCTATATCGTCAATCTTATCGTCGCTGCACTTATTTTAATTAACCCAAATCCTAATAGCCACATCGCCAGCAACGCAATTTTAACTTCTTTAGCTCTTATCAAATAAATCTTATAATCTATCTTACCACGTAATTTTCCTATTAATACGGATAATATGCTACATGACATAATTAATCTAAAACTTAGATAATTAATTTATACTTTTAAATTAGCTACTTATACACGTTCGTACTCCTTCGCCGTCGTCTGAATAAAGCTGTTTTCGTAATAAAACCTTAATTCAACAACCTTCTTTTATTAATCGTACAAGGGATTACGTAATTATTATAATCGCGGTCGGCAACTGTATGTCGCTTAAATTATCGTAATCGTAACCATAGTCGTAATCGTATCGAAATATCTCTAATTAGAACCTCGTTCTTTCCGTTCCTCCGACTTATTAATCGGTAACCGAGGTTCGTCGGCAGCTAACAAAAGCTAATATCCTTTCCTTGGCAGCCAAATAAATTGGAACGAGAAGACTCAATTCCGATTAGGGCATTTTTAAGGACGGTATCACAATAAAATAGTCGAATATAACGGTAATAAAGGCAAACGCAAAACTGTATTTCGGTATTAAACCAAACTGTAAAATAAAAACATGAATGCTGGAGATGAAGATGATAAATATGTCTCCGGAGTTGCGCCCGGCGAAAAGAGCTCCTAGAAATACACCTGTAGGGATGTCATGAGGCTGTGTGGAGCCCCGTTAAGGGCACCGGCTGAATGCCCATACCAAGCAGCGTTAACGTCGCTCCTGAAATTCGCGCGTACAATTATATTTTCACTTTTTCTCTTTTCTTCCCTTCTTAGCTAAAAAAATAAACTCCAATCGGCAACCAACTGCAAACCGCACAGGTAAAGCCTTTTATATATTTTTTAGCTTACTATTTAATGGAAAAGGAAACGTTTAGGATTAATTGAAAAAGTTTTCGAACGTTTTTTTTGGGGCCTAGCAAGGGGCCCCCCTAAGGCCGGAATTGCAAAGCGTATTCAGCGTAATTGCGGATATACTAACAAGCTTTATAGCTTCCATAATGTAGTATATAAGCTAACAGTTTGAAAAAAGCAAGAAAAAAGCGGCTTAACTTTATTAGCACGTAAAGGCCCAATATAGGGCAAATAACGAACTGTCGCAATCGGCCGAGTAGCTTAGGCAGAACTTAGTTAATTAACAAAAGCTTATCAGCCAGCTATAAGTTCGAAACGTAGTACCAGTAACGAACATCCCTCCGGGCGCGATCCCGTAATAATCGGACGCTTAATTAGCTCCTGCCGTAAAAGCAGTTCGGGCGATAGGGGCGATAATCGAAACAAAACGGAAACCGCTTCCATAACCCAAGAAATTTGACGGGACGAAAAAAAAGTTTCCCGGTTAATACGCTTTTACGTTTTATAAGCTAAAGATTAACGCGATTTTCGTAAAAAGGATTTGGGAATAATTTTATGCTATTTACGAACGGTTTAAAGTTAATATATAACGAACGGTTATTATATATTATATAACTAAGGGCCTAAATAGCAGTTATAACTTTATAGATTTCCTTCAGGTGTTGTACGAATAATATAACAACCGATACAGAAAAGAAAAAGCTGCCGAACGTTTTAAAAGCTTAAAATAAGTAAATAACGTAAAATTTTCGTCGTTTTATCCCGCTTTCGAAAAAACGCTAGCCGACGGAGAAAGTACGACATAACTAACGAGAGTAAAATTTACGTTATTAAAGGGAGCTCTTAACCGGAAGCTTACCTAAGTTTTAATGCCGGTAAACCTGCTAGAAGATTACAACGCGTAAGTAAACAAAATAATGGAAATCGTAGGTCGCTTCGAAAAAATAGCACGGTATAAAGGGGTTAACAGCTTTATCGGAGCTTCACCAAACGATAACGATAAGGCTGCCACCGACCCGAACGGCGATATAAATATATCAAAAGTGTCCACAATAGGTCGGCAACGACAAAAACCCTACGCCTCTTTCTCCGCGCCGAAATAACGCATACGATAAGTTTCTTAGGAAAACCGTAATATTTATAAAGCGAAAAGCCTTTATTTTCGTTATAAGCGCTCTAATTGCAGGACTAACCGTCACCTGCTGCTACCAGCAGAAAAGCCGTAAAGCGGAATTAGCTTTATCGATATTTTCGCACAAAACGAATTAAAATTAAAAGGCGAAAAGGAAAAAAAGTAATTTTTAAGCATTATCGCGCTTAGAAGCGAAAGGCGACTTAGGCTTTGATAAAAATCGTAAAGCAAAATATAAACGGCATTTTATATATTATCGGCGTTTGTATTAATCAAAGAAAGTTCGTAAAACGTCTAAAATTACCGCGTATTTTAATAAAATTAGGTGAATTAAAAAAGGCTCGAAAGATAAACCGGCGCTAGCAGGTTGAAATTAAGAAGATAACATATATAAAGACGGATGTCGACGGGTTTAAACTTAAACCGTTTGTTTATATTATCGATAACTTAAATTAATCTTTTATCCTGGGAAAACTTTGAATAAAACGTTATAACGGTATATACTTTATAGACAAGTATCTATTAATAATAAACGCAACAAAATATATAAAGATTTAAGAAAAAGGATACGAAAAAAAAAGACCACGTATAAGCCGTTCTTAAAGCCTGGAGAATATTAGCAGCCGCTTTCGAAACGAAGTTTCGAAAAATAAGAAAAATTAAAAGACCTTAACAAAAAACCCAGCTGTTTTCGGTTACGTTAGCCGAGATTAATAAAGTATTAGTACCTAAAAAGAAAGTGTTAATAAATAAGAAACTCCTATTTAAGTCACAAGTATTTCGAAAGCTTTTCGATAAGAAACTAAAAAACGTTTTATTTTCTTACCGTCCGGAGGTTAATTATAAGATACAATTACGCCGCGACAAAGCGGAACAAAAAATACCGGTATTATGGGAATCCTTATATAGTATATTACGTAATAAGAGGCTAACGTTAAAAAAAACCTTAATGAAACTTTTTAATAAAGGGTATATCCGCGTAAGCAATTTACCAGCCGGGGCCTCGGTTCTATTCGTAAGAAAAATAGGAAAAGAATTACATTTCTATTGCGACTATCGGGCGTTAAACGGGATAACGGAAAAAAAATCGCTATTCTTTACCATTAATCTCAAAAACTCTAAGGATGCTATCCTACGTAAAATGGTTTACAAGAGTAAACGTCCGAATACCGTTTCATAAAATCAGAATCAAAAAAGAAGATAAATAGAAAACCGCTTTTCGAATATGCTTTAAGTTATTCGAATAGTTAATAATACCGTTCGGATTATGCAGCATTTTTACGACCTTTTAGCATCACGTAAACGGGATATTAAGGGAATTTCTGGATATTTCTTGTTCCGTATATATAAATAAAGTCCTTATTTATTCCTTAAGGTTTAGAGAAAACTATATGCAGAAGGTAAAAAAAGTCCTAAGCCGTTTAAAAAAAGAAGGTTTTAATTTCGATATTTCAAATAAAAATTCGCTGTTAAATTAACGAAATACTTAAGATTTATTATAGAAGCGTAATGAGCAATACGAATTAATCCCGAAGAGTTGCGCGCGATCAAAAAAATAAAAGGGTTTTAAAAAAAAAATTAAAAAAAAAAAAAAAAAAAAAGTAAGAAATTTGCTAAGATTTACGAACTTTTACCGCCAATTTATAACTCGTTACGCGGAACTAGCGGTTCCGTTAATCGCCTTAACCCGGAAAACGACCCCGTTCCGTTAAAAGCAAAAAAAAGAAAAAGCGTTCGACCAATTTAAAAGCGCTTTAATATCGGAACCAGTCCTTACGCAATATGACCCCGAAAAGCTTAGAATGGTAAAAGCGGATTATTTAGGATACGTATACGAAAAATACGTATCCTAAGGTAATAAATAAGAAATGCTACGCTTAATTACATATTATTCGAGAAAATTAACCGTTACCCAATATAATTCCGAAATATATAATAAGGAACTTATAGCAGTAATTAACTGTTTAAAAGCTTAAGATATAAAACTACGTAACGTAACAGCATCGTTTTGTTATGGCCAAAGGCCTTGACTCGATTAATAGACGGTCGGAGGTTGTGGAGCGCATCTCCGATACGGGTTCCAAGGTTACGTAACTGGCTCGATAGGCTCGCAGCGTTTAATTAGCGTTAATACTTCGAGCTAGTCGAGCCGAAAAAACGGCTTGATAAATTCGAAAAAGTTCGACTACCAAAAAAAGGATCGAACCGGTTCGAACCGGTCGAGCTAATAAAAATATATATACGTTTATTATTTCCCATAATTTAGATAATACCAGCTTGCAATAATAATTAGTTACTTAAATTTATATCTGTTATTATTAAACGTAATTATTATTTTATTGCTTAAATATTTACGATATTATTATTAATATAAACCGTACGATTAAGTTTAATAATTAATTAAGTTTATAACCGTTATACGTTGTAAATTTTTGTTTAATAGTACTGTTAAACTTTAAGTAATATTTAATATTATTAAAATATCGACTAACGCCGAAGTTACCGTTTTTACCTTTACCTAATAACTGCAAAAACGCGTTCAGTAGCTTAAGGCCTATATTTAATAACTTATTACTTAAACCGCCGCTTTAATCGATTTGGTATTAGCAACCGTTATTTCCAAACTTAAAGTTAAAAAACCCGAACTTTACGATAATATAAAAAGCGTTTAAGGCTTTTTAATTTAGGTTAAAGTATATTTACGATTAGAAAAAATTGAAGGTAACGCCGATAAAATCCTTATTATAGTAGGATTCTTAAAAGAAAATACTTTAAATTAATTCGAACTTACGTTACGCGATTATCTAAAAAATGGATAAAACGATTAAAAAACGGTTACCAAAAAGATTTTCGAAAATTACGTTAACTTCGAATAAAAGTTTAAGGACAATTTCGACAATCCGGACGCAAAACGAAAAGTTACATAAAACCTTTTATAACTTAAACAAAAAAAACTAACTTTTAAATATGTCGTCGAATTCAGAAACCTTATATCTAAAGCAGGATGGGTCGACGACGAAAATAATACCTTAATCGACGTTATTTGTAAAGGATTAAAGGATAATATTAAGGACGAAATTATTAAAATCGAACGACTTAACGTATTCGACAAATATATCGTTAAAGTTGTAAAAATCGATAATCGATAATTTAAACGACGATAAAAACGACGTAAACAGTTCGCCTTACGGTTTAAATTTTAAAAAGTTAATTAAGGTCGAAAACGTTTTACGCCTTTTACCTTTTATAAAATTTAACCAGGGCTTATAGAATTAGGGGTTATTTAATCGAAAGAAAAATTCCTTACCTATTACAACTACGGTAAACCCGGACATATTACGCGAAAATGCAGAAACCCGAAAAAGGTACATTAGGTTCCAGTCCTTAAAAACCAGCATAAAAAGAAATCTGGCGACCGAAAAACGATTAATATAATCCGCGCCAAAAATAATAACAACCTTTTACCTAAAGTACGATAAGGAATAAAAAAAGTGAAAAAGTTAATCTAAGCAAAAGTTAAAAAGGCTAAAAAAATTAAAACTATTAAACTTATTATTACCCAGTAGTTATAAAAGTACGAAAAATGGAAAGAGCTGAACGACGATAAGTTACTTACCCGTATATAATAAAAACGGCAACAGAAAAACAACCAGTTAATGCTTAACGTATAGCTAAAGAAATATAAAGGATGGGACGAAAACCTATACTTAGGAAAACCCGATCGGCATGGAAAGCTTTATGCGGTTAGCTGTCGACGACCGCAGTGCAAGATATACGAGGACGAGAAAGAATATATCGTACGACAAATTATGCGTATATGGCGACAAGGCTTCGATTTTAAAAATCGAACTGGAAGTGATTTTAGGGATTAAAGATGGTATCGACATATACGAAAAACCGTTATAATAAAAGAAATCGACGAGCTGGCAACTACCAGGAGCTGGCCAGAAGGAAAACATTACCCTGCATACAAACCCCAGTACTATTACGAATAGTACGATCATTAAACGCAGGAAAAACTGATCTAAAAAATAATGAAAAAGCACTGCCAGAAAATGATTATTAATTTACAGATTTAGCTAACCTTTACGGAGCACCTAAAAAAGCGATTAATTATACAGAAGGAAATTCGCTCCTTTTCGAGCTAAAATATTCCAGAGCCAAAATACATTACCAGAGAAACGTTTCAAAACCAAGTGGAATGCTTGACAGCAACGCTACGCCGACAAGAACAGCAGTTGAAATGGATCCAAAATAAGAATAAAAGACTTGGAAAAAGAATTTAGCAATTCGAAAACAGCCCAAAAGACCTAAGCTACCTATAATAGGGCCTCAGGCTGGCAGGAAAAAACGAAGGTGGACAGCAACACCTTAAAAAGGCTTTAAATTCGATACGAACGGCACGAAAGAAACCTATTACGGTACAAGTACGAATTAAAAATAAGCGATATACCGCATTTGTAAACTACGGCGCAACAAAAGGCAATTACATCGCCCTAAAAGTAATTAACGAACTACAGTTACCATGGAAAGATAAGGAATACTTTTACGAGGTCGAGAACGCCGAAGGTTAAACATTTAATTACGACGATAAATAGGTCCGATATAAAATTAATCACTTTAAAACCTTTATCAAAAAAAGAAGATAAATTATTAATTTCGACTTTATCGCTATCGAGGATTTCGATTTAATCTTAGGTTTACCATTATTGGAACAGTATAATCCGGCTATTAATTAAAAGATTCGCAAAATAAATTACGATCTATTTTTTAACGATAAGCTAAATAACGAAAGATTTTAATACTCGATCGATAAAGTAAACGAATGCAGATATAAAGAAACAGCAGAAACCTTAGTATTTAAAAATATACGGCATATTAAAAAAAAAAGGGCATAATCGAAAAATACGACGCATTATTGCCAACTTTAAAGCAAAATTTAAGCAAATAAATAACGATTTATAACGACCGCCCGAAAAGCTACCAGAATACATAGCTAAGGTACTTTTACAGTATCATAAGTACGACAAGTTATTTAGCAAGAAACTTGATACCAAATTGCCAAAACATAGCGAATAAAATTACGAAATAATTTTTAAAAATAGCAAAAGTACCGCCTTTTATCCGATATACAACCTAAACCATGCAAAACTACATACATTCCGCGATTACCTCGAAAATAGGCTTCGAAAAAGATGGATTCGACGTTCCTAATTATTAACGGGATACCCTATATTTTTCGTACCAAAAAAAGGGGAAAAGTTTCGACTAATAGTAGATTATCGATAACTTAACGATATTACCGTTAAGGACAGAACGCCGTTACCGCTGATCACTAAAATAAAAGATCGCCTGTACGGAGCAAAATGGTTTACAGCTATCCATTTTCGAAATGGTTACAATATAATTCGGATTAAAGAGGAATACGAATGGAAAACAGCTTTCAGAACGAAATATGGCTTATACGAATACCTAATTACTTTTATAGGACTAACTAACCCATTAATAACCTTCCAACGGATAATAAACTATGCACTAAAAGAATACCTAGATATTTTTGTTATCTGCTACCTCGACGACATTCTTATTTACTCGGAAACGGAAAAAAAGTACGAAGAACATATTTATCAGGTTTTACAAGCGCTACAAAACGCCAAACTTTTGGTTAATACCGAAAAGAACCATTTTTACTAACAAAAAGTCGAATTCCTAGGATATATTATTACGCTAGGATAAATTTGCTTAAACTTTAAAAAGCTATTAATAGTTAAAAGTTAAGTACAACTTATTAACGTTAAGAAGATATAAGCATTTTTTGGATTCGCTAATTATTACCGACGATTTATACGCAATTTTTAACAAAATGGTTATGCCGTTAACAGAACTTACCAAAAAAAAAACAAACCGTTTAAATGGATTCCAAAAAAGGAAACAACTTTCCAACAAATCAAAAACGGCCTTACCAGTAAACCAGTACTAATTATATACGACCTAAAGCGACCAGTTAAGTTAAAAACCGATATTTCGGACTATGCCTTAAAAGTTATGGTTAAATATTGAAACAATTGAGGAAAACTTTACCCGATTACATTTTATTTTTATAAACTATATAAAGCCGAATTAAATTACCCTATTTACGATAAGGAATTTTTAGCTATCGTTAACGCCTTTAAGTAATTTAGGCATTACCTTAAAGGTAACATATACCAAATTAAAGTATATACGGATTATAAGAACATTATATATTTCTTTACGATACGAGAACTTATCGGAAAACAGTTACGTTACGTAAAAAGCTTTTTTAAATTTGATTACGTTATTATTTATCGAAAAGGATTAAAAAATAGCAAAGCAAACGTACTTAGTAAACGACTTAACCTAGAAAAACTTAAAGTTAAGGTATAATAAACAATTTTCGATATTATACTCGAAGGATATTTAAAATAACGACGAATCGTTACAATATAAACAATATTACCTAATATATATTAACGTGCCACACCACCGAACGGACCAAACCACCGAGCGGCCCAAAATTTAGGACCTCGCTACAATAAATCCAAATAACTCAACCACAACACATCGGATTGATTCCAATCAATTAAATACTGCTTTGCTAACTATATCTCCAGCTTTTTAACAAGTGCACGCATTATATGAAGAGTTGTTGCGGACGCCATGTTGCCATTTCTTCCTCCCAATCCGCCTGCGACCGACCACCCCGTAACGCGTCCAAGCTAATATTACCCCCAGTTTGCCAGAACTAAAGCCGACCGACGAGAAAACGATTATCAACCTAATCCATAACCTAAATACGGGAGCATTTTCTGTCCGGCTTTAGTACGTTGAAGATATATATCGGGAAGCGTGTTGTAGAACGTGTTGGAAAGCGCGTTGGGGGCGCGTTGGGGGCCATGGGGGGTCCGTGCGGGGCGTCTCGCGGGGCGTCTCGCGAGGCGTATGGCAGGGCGTGTCGGACTTGATTTTGCAATAACTCGAAACCTACGCAATTACACGATTAAAACAGACGTTTCCCAGAAAGAGGAATACTTGCTATATAGGATAAATAAGGTCTTTTAGCTAGCAGAAAGGTTATGGCAAGGAATTGCTGTTAACAGCTGCTGAAGGTGGTCGGTCGATATAAGCTAAGAAGAAGGAATGGCAATATGGCGTCCGCAACAAAGCTTGATATAATGCGTGCACTTGTTAAGGAGCTGGAGATATAGTTAGCAAAGCAGTATTCAATTGATTGGAATCAATCCGATATGTTGTGGTTGAGTTATTTGGATTTGTTGTAGCGAGGTCCTAAATTTTGGGCCGCTCGGTGGTTTGGTCCGTTCGGTGGTGTGGGACGTTAACGCATTTAATAATATAATATTAATTAACCAGCAAAGTACCAAATAAACAAAATACAGGTACTCGAAAATTTATAAAAGGATTTAATACGAAATATATACGAACACCCAATATATAAATACCCAGAAATTTACAAAACTTTAAAACGCTTATAACGGATATATTATTTTCCTAAAATGAAAACTACAGTATAAAAGGTAGTACGATAAGGCGATATCTGCGTTAAAGCAAAGATACGACGATATAAACCTTACGAAAAATTACAACCTTTATCAGTCGCCGAACGACCATAAAATTCGATTATATTTAATTTTATTACCAAGTTTTTTTTATTAAAAGATTTAGCTATAAAAATACATTACGATAGTATTTTTCGTAATCGTTAATCGATTTACGAAATTTTCTTATTTCTTACTTTATAATAAAGATACCGATATAAAACAACTAGTATACATTTTTCTTAAACATATTTTAAGTATTTACGGACTTTTAACGGAAATTGTTGCGGACAAAGGTATTACCTTTATTTCCAAATTTTGGTAAGGTTTAATAGCTTAACTTGAACTAAATCACAAATTATCTAGCGGATTTAAACCTTAAACAAACGGATAAATAAAAAAAACTAACTAAACGTTAAAAACGTATTTACGATACTATATTATTTACGAACATAATAACTGGGTCGAGAAATTACTAGTTGCATAGTTAGCTTATAACATTAATTATTACGAAAGTTTTAAAACGACGTTAATAATTGCCAATTTTGGATTTATACTTAAAGTTTACCGAAATTTACATAAGGATAAATTAATTAACGTTAAAGCAATTTTAACGTCGG
The DNA here is from genome assembly GCA_004155945.1 of Monosporascus sp. mg162. Taxonomy (NCBI): domain Eukaryota; kingdom Fungi; phylum Ascomycota; class Sordariomycetes; order Xylariales; genus Monosporascus; species Monosporascus sp. mg162. The sequence continues at coordinate 29,726 of QJNY01000408.1, read as the reverse complement.
AATAATTAAAATAGTTATCCGTAGAAATGAAATTAAACTTCGAATTCGTACGCAACCAGATAAGCAAATATTATAATTAAAAAAGGTTAAAAAAATTACTTTTTTAGAAAGGAAAATAGTTTACTTAGTTATTAAAAACATCCGAATTAAAAGGCTAAATAAAAAATTCGATTTCAAATATATCGGCTTATATAAAATTTTTAAGAAAATTTTAAAAAATAACTATAAATTAAAGTTATTGCCGAAAATTAAGCTTTATCCAGTTTTTTATATTTTCTTATGGGAATTAGCAGCCGATACGATTAAAGTTAATACAAGACAAAATTAAAATAAAAAAGTTATAGAAAATGTATTAATTTACGAAACAAAAAAGAATACTGGATATACGCAAAAAAAAGAAACTTACCCAGTACTTAGTTAAATGGAAAGATTACCTAAATTTCGAAAATACTTAGGAACCTGCGAAAAACCTTACGAACACCTAACGCTTCTTGAAAAACTTTTACTAGCAACGCTGGAAGCGTTAAAATTAAAAGTATTTCAGTTTAAGTTACCTAAAGGAGGCTAGTCGGCGGGTAGGAAGGTTTGCGTTAATACAAGCTTAACTTTTAGCCGCTGTTACTCGCGCTTTAAACGTTCGAATTTCTTTATCGCTTCCGTACCTTTAATACCTTTACGTAACATTTCGATTTTACGTTTACGTAAAAGTTTTTTTTAACTTTGTAAACGACTTAAGTAATCGAGTAATTTATTTAATTATTGTTGAACCCGAAAAAGTTCCTTTTTAGCAAGGCGTTTTTAAAGTTCGAAGCGGTTCTTTTTAGCGATTAACCGGTTATGTTCGGCTTTGGAAAGCCCGAATGGGTTATAAGGATTACTGTGTTTAGTACAGCAAGCGTATTTTTTAGAACTAGGATAAGTTTTATAAGTTTTTCCTTCAGTTTTGCAGCGCGAACAAGTAAACGCGGATATATTAAAACTAAAGGTATAAATTCGTTTGGATAAAACCAAAACGTTATTACGCTTACGGGATTTCTATTTTTCGATACGACTTAACATAATAGTTAGATAATAGAAAAAGTGATATGGAAAAGGGGAAGTTACTTACCAAATAAATGCGATAAACAAATTAATTTTTAAAGGTAAAGATCTTGGAAAGGAGAAGATCGTGTTATGGCTAAAGGCCTTAGCTCGATTGATAAACGGTCGGAGGTTATAGAACGCATTTCCGATGTGGGTTTTAAGGTTACGTAACTGGTTCGATGGGCTTATAGCGTTTAATTGGCGTTAGTACTTCGAACCAGTCGAGCCGAGGGAACGGCTCGATAAACTCGAAGAAGCTCGATTACCAGAAAAAGGATCGAGCCGGTTCGAACCGGTCGAGCCAATAAAAGTATATATACGTTCATTATTTCCTATAGTTTAGATAGTACCAGCTTGTAATAACAATTGGTTATCCAGATTTACATTTATTATTACCAGACGTAATTATCGCTTTATTGCTTAGATTCCCACGATATTACTGCCAACATAAACCGTACGACTAGGTTTAATAATTGGTTAAGCTAATAGCCGTTATACGTTTAAGGTAATTACTAACCACAAAAACTTAAAATACTTTATTACGACAAAAAGGTTAAGCAAACGTCAAGTAAAATAATCCGAAAGATTTTTACGGTTTAACTTTTATTTAGAATTCCGGGCGGGCCGCTTATATATTAAGGCCGCTACGCTTTCGCGTATAAAATCAAACATGTTTTCGAGAAACGCCGATAATAGGAAGGTTGGTTGTAAATTCCAGCTGCTAAAAGAAAAATAACTTCCTTTAATACTTACAAAAAGCGAAAGCAGCGTAAATAGGCTATTAGCAGTTAATAAAATAAATATAAAAAAAGAAAACTTCTTTAAAAGCCGCAGATATTATAGCATTCCGAAAATTTCCAAAAAACTTAAAACGTACCATTAAAGTACGACAAAAGTTACGCCCGCGTTTTCCGAACTATCGATGAGAAGGAACGCAACTTCCCTATCGAATTAAAGCTAGTAATATCTATTATTAAATATTCGCTAAATGCTAAAAGTTTTCCTTAATTCCGTAACCGCTTATAAGTCCTAAATTAAAAACCGCTTAGGACGGCTTTAATCCAGAATACGTACGACTTTAATATAATAAAATGTCCAGGTAAAGAATTTACAATAGCAGTATTTACGAAAAACTTTTTCTAACCGGGTATATATTGTACGGTTAAACAGTTTTATAGAAATTGCGACGTATCTAACTATAAAAACGTATAGAAAGATAAGAAAAAGGGTTGCTAAAGCCGTTGCCGGTCTCCCTAGAGGAGACGTGACCGTGTAGACACAATTGGATAAAATGATAGATTGCTACCTCAATTCCTAGGCTTTACTAAACCCATCCCTCTCGCAGGCGTCTTACTCCAAGGCGACTTCAGACTGCCTTGTCCCGCAGCTCTTATCCACGTCGATTCTTGTCGAAATTTTGGACGGTTTTTGCAATCCGGAGCAGCCGGGTAAACCATCGTTCGTAGTTTTCCGTATACCGTTCTAAAATCTGAATGTCGAAGTTGTTAAGCGGGTTACTGTTTTCCCCTTTCAGTTTCGCCAATAGTTTTGTTATAATCGTCATATTTTTCGGCATATAAGTTTGCAAAGATCGATTATCGTCACTTTTTCGAATCAAATCGTATCCGGAAATCAAAAGCCGGAGTCGATTTTCTTGGGAAAGATTTTTTAGGTCAACAGTAATGTCGACAGTTTTAGCTCGTCCGAGAATTTGGTGGGAATTGTGTACCGTTAATGAAATGATTTCTGTGGAAATTCTGCGGTTCCGGATTACCGGTATCGCATATTCGGACTTGCGCGGTATGTTGTCTTGGGTAATTCGAGAAGGTGGTTTAGTGCCAAGTACTCTTTGCCTGGTTATCGTACTAACATTTCCTTTTTAGCTGTGGGAACGATCGAGTGGTAAGACTGGCGAAGGCTTGGAAAGATGCCAGCTTTTTATACGCAGTTAAGTTTTACCGTTAAAGTTTAACTTTAAAGTTTATCTTTAAGGTTTATTGCGTAAAGCTTAACATTTCCTGAGTTATATTATTTGACCCTGCCGAACCAGCCAGCGGGCATAAGGTTTATTAGGGTCGAAGCTTATCGGCAACCACGAATCAGTCGGCTTCAAAGTGAGGCTTTATGGGACTAAGGTATTAATTTATCCTAACTGTGAAAACCATTAATTAGTTATCGTGTTCGAAGATACTGGGTATAGTATCTATCGTGCAAATTACATCGTGTAATAATTTTCTGTGTATTTGGCTTAGCCTGGAAAATAAGGCTTGAACGTATTCGACCTTGCAAAGCCGTTGCCGGTCCTCGAGGGATTTTATAATAAGCTGTCGATCGATTTTATAACCGATTTACGAATCATTTCCAATGCAACCCGAGCTTTTTAATAATTATAATAAACTAATTATTTAAGTTAATTATTATAAAAATAATACGTACGATAAACGCAAAGACCTGTATAAAAGTATTCGTAAAAGCGCATTAAAATTTTTATTCTGTCCTTAAAGCTATGATAAGCGACAAAAAGACGAATTAAGTAAGGAAATTTTAAGGCAAGTTGTACAAGTTAATAAAAATAAAGAAACGCCTTTTTACGGCGTATTATTCCGAAAGTAATGGTTTTACGAAAAGAGCCAACCAAAAAATGTTAATCTATTTGCGAACGGTCGTAACGTGGTTTTAATAGGAATAAAACAATTTTTTTCCGGAAGCGATATTTGCAATTAATAACTGAAATACGATTTTAATAAGGTTAAACCTTTTCTTTTTCTACTTTACAGGTATTATGCAAATCCGGTTCTTCAGGTAAAAAGCAACTCGGTATTCCAAAAAAAAAACTCCGCGTATTAAAGCGGAAGTTTCGTTAAAAAACTACGAGAAAAAACGGAATTTGTTTAAGCTAATATGGCAGCTACCTAACAAGCCTAGGAAAAAGCTACGAACAAACATCGCGCCCCCGCCGAACGATACGAAGTTAGCGATAATATATTGCTACTTTTTAAAAAACATCGTTACTTCCTGGCCGTCCAAGAAATTAAGGTAACTTTAAACTCAATATCGGATAACTAAAGTAATTAATCCCTACGTAATTAAGTTACATATTCCGGAAGATATTTATAGCCGCTTTTACGTAAGTTTATTAAAGCGCGTAAGTTATAATCCTGTACCGTTATATATTAACGCAAATACGCAGTTTCTTTTTAATTCTGAAAAGCGACGAAAAATCCAAATATAGAATAAAAAGTATTTTTTAGGCCCGGATTAAAAAAGTAAGGAAAAGTTTTAAACGAAAAGTTTTAGTAAATTAAAAAAAGTACGTAAAATTTACGTAAAAGCCGTTTATAAAGTTCGCAAATATAGCGGCCTTACAGGAGTTCGAAAGAAAGTATAGCCCCGTAATTACCAATAATTAACCCCAGGTACAACGTTGTATTAAGAAACGGGCTAACCGAAAAGTAGCTCGAAAATCGCGCAAAAGCGATTTATAAGAAATACGGAAGTTCCGGGGAAGCCGTCCCGGATTAAAACTATTCCAGCTCATAAGTAACGTATTTATAACCTATAAGCAACGTACGAAAAAAAAGTAATAATAATAAAGATACAAGCAATACGCCGGTTACGTTTAATTCTTTAAAAACTTATAAACCTAATAATTTATTTAAAAATTACAGCTTTTAAGCTGCGTATAAAAAGCGCGGGAAATGCGCGCGCGCTTAATTACTTTTTATTATCGGTATTGGCGTTATCCTCCTTAATATTTAGCAAAACAGGAATTTTCTCGTCGATCGACTAAGCGACAGTTATAAGGCCCTTAAAAGTAAAGGCGATACGGTTACTAGTATCGATTAATTCGGCCTAAAAGCTAGTTAACAAATAACGCGGGAACCTTGTATAAAAACTCCTTATATATCGAGATTTGTTATTTTCATATTCGATACGGCCTTTGCTACGGGAAATAACCGGAATACCGGAGCCGGAAACCTAAGCAATAAATAAATAACGTACGAATAACGAACGAATGACGCATACGTATTTTTTATACGTAATATCTAAAAACTTAGCTCGGAAGCGTAAAATTTTAATACCCGCGTCCTTTTAAGTACGAATAAAAGTTAAAGAACTATGTTAATAACGCGAAGTAACGCGGAAACAGCTTACAAAAATTGTATTTATTCTAATTTCGGTAATTATATTTGCTAGCAGCCTTACAGAAAGCATAAACCGCCTTACGGAACTCGGTAACGTTAAAAAGCTACGTAAAAATAACGTTAAAGAGGCGTACTAGTAGGAAAATAAAAAAAAGGTAATAAAGAATTTACCTTAAGATAACTATAGTTATATCCGGTATAGGCTACGTAATTAACCGCCTTCCTGCATAAGAATATAAGCGGGAAGGAAGTAAAAAGAGAATTACTTAAAAGTAGCGCAGTTACCTTATTGGTTTACATAAAAAGCATTTGAGTTTTCGGCGAAACGGGAAACATAGGTAAAGTAGGGCACCTTTCGGGCGCGGGGGGGGTATTCAGCTAGGGCGACGCGGGTGCGCAGTACGGAAGCAGCGCCCGCCGCAGGGCTGTCAAAGAGGCTGGAACCTTTAGTGGCTTTCTTCTTACCGGGCATTTTAGGAGCGCTACGGCGTACCTAATCAGCTTACGAGCGACTAGCTAGCAGCGTAGGAAAAGCGCAGTTTAGGGGGAAAAAAAAGAGAGAAGAGGGGAAGCGAGAAATAACTTACCGATCTGGATTGTTGTTGTTGAAAGAAGGTTGCAGGTAGATAGTGTCAGCTAGTAGGGGGTACGTTAGCACCCCATATACGGAAAGGATCTTTCTGATCGGAACATATAGGTTCCGTAACTAGACTTTATAAAAATGAGAAGTGCGTACTTTAAAGCGCCTGCAGCTAATTATCCAATATAACATAACTGATGTCCCTTATATCTAACAATTAAAAGTTTTATTTGCTTAATTCGCGTTATTTATTAATTGATCAGTTGTTGCTAAGACGATATAGGCTGTACATTAGTAGCAATTATCTATATGCTTTATTAGCCACAATGGCAACCGTACTGTCGACGTCCGCAATTATCTACACCGGTCCTAAGGACTGGGACAAATTCAAGAACGAATTTAAAACCAAAACTAAGGTATATAACCTGTAGGATTATATTAATTCTAATTAAAACGTTTTATGGCTTGTTAAACTTATAGCACCAATTATTGCTTTTTATTTAAAGAAACGAATTCGTCCTTAGACGCAAATTAATACCCCGATTATTATAACCTTATCCTTATTTTTATTTTCCGAAGGAACTACCGAAGAAATCGATTATACGAGCCATCCGACAAATACTTTCGAGATAACGACCGAAGGTAGATAAGCTTATAATTAGGATTTTGCGACTTATATCTATTTAAATTGGAAATATAAGACTTTTCGAAAGAATTCTAACGAGCTTATGAAATGGGTTTTTGATAACGTTTTCTTATCGATTAAGCAGATCTGCTTAAGCCCAGATGATGACCTTAGGGGCTGGTACGCTAAATTACAATAATTAAAAAAGGTCTACGATAGCCGATTACTTATAAACATTAAACGCAAATACGAAAAACGATTAAAGCAGGTTCCGAAAACCGTTAAAGGATTTGATAAATAGATAGCGAAGTGGCAGGAAATTATGGCCTAAGGCTAACGTTACGGGGTTTCCGAAATAACTATGCCAGTTATTTGGACGAATTAGTTATGTGTAGCAATAACGTTAATTATGCCCAGTTAATTGAATTCATTTATACTTTTTAAGTAAGATAAAATCGAAAAAGGAACGATTAATTACCTAAAAGTTGCGATTAGTTTTTTAAATTACTGGATTATAACGAATTTATAACAGTTAACAAAAAACGTTAAAGTAACGTTTTTGACTTTTTATAAAGCTTTAATAAACTCTTTTAATTAGGACGATTTTAATTAAAAAAAAACTAAAAATATTAACAATTAATTAAGTGGTAAAACCTTTACTAAAGGGCCGAAACGAAGTAATCGTAAAGGTTTTTAAGCGAACCGAAATAATAACAGTAACAAACGAAAACGTTAAGAGTTAAATGTATAAAGGATTCGGTATAAAGCGTACTTAAACCCTGGATATACGTTATCTTAATGCTATTACGCGTTTTTTAATAAAGCTTTAGTAAAGTTTAAACTTAATAAGGAAATTTTAGCATTAATTTAGAACCGGATTATTTTCAATTAATTTTTAAAGGAAAAAATTAACCGTTTGTCGAAGATTATAAAGAAATTAATTATTTAAGAAATAAATTAATTTTTAAAGGAAGTAAAACGAATACTGGCGTATTTTTTGATTTCTGATTAACGTAATACGATAAATGTCGCGTTTTACCTTTTAAGAAATTCGGTTATTTTGGATTTAAGGTTTATTATATACATCTTTAATTTAATTAGCAAGTTCCTAAATTATAAGACGATTATTTAAGGCGACGGTATGTACGTAAGGAATAGTTTCGTCCCGATTAAAGGATATGGAAAAATAGATATATTGCTTTAAAGCTTTAAAGGCCTTAAAGCGTTGCGTTTGTATAACGTAACTTATTGCAAGGATTTCGTATATAACTTGGTATTTTTCCGGCAATTCCGAAAAAAGGGGTATTAATAAAATAACCAGGGAATTAATAACTTTATTCGAAATAAATATAATTAAATAATTGTTACGTTAATAGATAAATTTAATTAATTCGTTATCGAAGATATTAGCGTAATAATTACTTATATAACTTTCGTAACTTATAAACGAAATGTTAACTTATATATAACGAAACTATTACGAATCGGTAATGGTATAATATAATACCTAAGATTAGGATATTTAAGGCCCGAAGTAATCGCTTAGTTGCAGTTTTATATAAAGGAAGTCCGCTTAAAAGGTTTTATAACAATCGAATGTTAAGCATATAGTAAGGCGAAAGCTAAAAAGCAAATACGCCGTAAGCCGAGAAAAGGAACTTTCCGATTAGGATAACGAATCGCTATCGATTTTATAAATTTCGAAGAAAACCTTAAAGGATATAAATACGTTATGTTTACGACCGATAAGTACTTAAGATATATTTGGGATATTTATTTAAAAAATCGAAAGTAAAATATATTAATTATAGCGTTTCGATACTTTTTAAAAGTTTTAAAGAATTAAGATAAGGTTTTTTTATAAGTATTCGAATACGATAACGAAATTTTGAAAAATTACCAACTTCGAAATATGCTTTAATCGTTTCCTCTTAATATTAGATTTAAGCTTTTAATACCGCATATTTAAGTCCAGAACGGGGGTGTAAAGTATTTAAGGGGTATAATTAAAAAGAAAGCGATTGCGATACGAAATAGCGTTAAGTTATTTTCGTTTTTGATTATATATATCTTTAAAACGGTAGTATATTTATATAACCGTATTTTTAAATACGTATTTCTTTAGTAAAGTTTATATAAGGTTTATTATATTTACTTAACGTATAAAGATAACGTTGTAATATTTAATCGGAAGTTTTAATAAGTTTATTTATAAGTATATAGTTATATAGTTTATGTTATAACAGTTGTTGCTATAAAGAAAAAATAGAGATTTTAAAAGTTAAACTTTAAGGCATAAATTAGGTTTTTCGTCGGTTACTGATTTACGAATATTTACGAAATTTGGAACTTATTAATTAATAAGGTTATTGTTATTCGAAACGTATTATTTAACGAAAAGGTTACCTTTTTAGGTAATATTAAAGATTTAAAAAATAACCTTTTGTATATTATAAAAAAAAAGTTATAAAAGTTATTACGATAGGTAAAATTATTTAATTAAGGTTTAAGTATTTTAAATGTATAAATATAAAAAAAAACGAAGATTTAAACGGAATAATTTAATTACTGGTTAAATAAAAAGAATAACTTTAAAATAATATAAGCGTACGAAACGTACGGAATAAGGAAAAATAAGCCTGTTTGTATAAAATTAATTACTTTTATATTACCGTTATGTTCGAACTATTTCCGTTTTTTAGCTTATTATTTTTATTAACGTTTATTTTGATAATTATTACGATTAATACGTTAGCGGAAGTAATAAAGGTAGTTTTAAGTTTTTGTTATTTTGTTTAACTTAAAGTAACGGTAAAAAACGAAAGTATTTTACGGGTTATAAACGTAAGTTTCCCGTACGTTCCGCGTCGAAAGGATAATTATTAGTACGATTATAAAATATAGGAAGACGCGTTTAATATAAAACGATTAATTTATTTTGTTAATATAATCGATAATCGGCCGGTAAATTGCGGAAATTTAGGGAAAATAATTACCCGAAGTACGCGTTATTTTAATCGGAAAAGTTTCGATACGAAAATATATAAAATCTTTAAGTTGCGAAACCGGGTATATTAGCGTAATTTACCGTTACCGCCGTAAAGCTATAAAGAGCTAAATATATATCCGTTAAGGAAATTATTTCGTAAAGTCGAAAAGGTTTATTTATAAAGTTATAAGAAAATGCAGTTTTAGGAAGTTGTTAATTAGTTTTTTATTAAAAAGAAATAAGTTTTAAGGTATATATAGATATATATTTATAAGTTCGATAAATATAATTAATTGCAAAAATGTAAGGTACGTTTTGTTATATAGGACGATTAATAATTAAAAAACGTTTATAGTAATATATATGTATTTATTTTAATTAAAAGGTTATTTAAAATTTTAATCGTTATTACGGTTAAATTTGATTTAAAGTTTAAATAATATAACGTAATAAACGTTTTCGTTAACGTTAATTTACTTTATAAAATATATATAAAAATATATTTAGGATATCCGTATCGTAATAAAATCTTTTTAATTAGGAAAATATTATATAAATTAAAGGAATTATTTTTACTTTAATAAAAGGAATTTATTAAAACGTTTAAAAATTTAAGATTTAATTCCGTTTTTTATAAACTTTATTGTTTTATTCGTTAAGGGATACTTATTTTCTTTTTTTATAAACGATATCGTTACGGCGTACCGTAAGAAAAATTAAAACCTCGTCGATTAGGTAATTTAGTAAATAAAAAAGCGATATATTTTTATAAGAGGTAAAGATTTATAATAGTTTTTAAGGATTAAAGTAATTAAAAATAAAATTAAAAGGAAAATTTAGTTTTTTTAATTTAACTTTATAAATAAACTAATTAATTTAATTTTTTTTAAAAAATTAAATAACTTTTTAAATACGTTAATAACGAACGTTAAGTTATTACCGAATTTTAATTTAGCTTATTTAAGGTTTGTTAATAAATATTAGAAAAAAATCGGTTTTATTTTGTACGTAGCAGTTAATATGCGATTTAATATAGTTTTTACGATATTCCGATTCGTCCGATTTAATTTAAACTTTAGCGACGTATATTATAAAGTTACCGATCGGGTTATTTTATACTTAATCGAAATTAAAATATTAACGTTATAGTTTAGGAATAAAGATTCGTTAAATATTTAAAGCGACGTTTTTTTTATAAATAATACGATCGATCGAAAAAGTTTTTAAATTTATGTTATAAAGTTATTCGGAAAAGTAATAAAATAACGGGTAAATAAGTAAAATATAATAATTATTTTTATAATAAAAGCGGAATTATTATTTTTTGCGTAAGTTATAAAAAAAACTTTATTTAGTTTTTAATTAATTAAAAAATTAAGAATTATTTTAGATGCCGGACCATTAAATATGTAATACGATAATCGATAAATTATTCGGTTTATTAACGCCGACGTTACCTTATTATAAACGAAATTGCGGTACGTAAATATATATAATTATTAATTATAAAAAGCTATAAAAAAATATAATTATAATAAATTATACGTTTATAAGTAACATATTAATTAACGGATTAATAAAAGCTTTATTACGAAAATTTTTTAAGTATTTTAAAAAGTAATTGGGATTAATAAATATTACGAAAGCTTTTAACTGGCGGAGAAATAACCTGCGAGTAATTTTAAACGAGGAATTGGTTGATTAAAAAGATTCGATCGCCGGAAAAGAGGTAAAATAAAACGCTGCGGCTTTAAAAAGTGATAAAGTGTAACAGTTAACGCCGTGATTACGTCGAGGCGTTAAGAGGGTGTGTCAGCTAGCAGGGGGTGCGCTAGCACCTTATATACGGAAAAGATCTCTTTGATCGGAACATATAGGTTCCGTAACTAGATTCCATAAAAATGAGGAATGCGTACTTTAAAGCGCCTGCAGCTAGTCATCCAATACAACACAACTGATGTCCCCTATATCTGACAGATAGGATAAGGGTCCTTTTTATATATGGATCGACGAAAGCCTACAATCAGTAACTCGAGCTAGTCCCTATTCGGAAACTGGGTTTCTGACCAATTAGAAGCGGGAATTAGCGCAGTTATTGATTATGAGCGGAGCTAACCCAATTAAGATAAGCGGGGGGGTGATGTTAGGGGGCTGTGTGGAGCTCTATCGAGGGCACCGGCTGAACGCCGATGCCAAGCAGCGTTAGCGCCACTCCTCAAATTCGTGCGCACAACTGTATTTTCACATTTTCTCTTTTCTTCCCTCCTTAGCTAGAAAATAGACTCTAATCGGCAACCAGCTGCAGATCGCGCAGGTGAGGCCTTTTACACTTCTCTGAAATTCTGTACTGCAAACTGATAGGGATTTTTATATTACCAATACGAAAGGAGTTCCGTAAAGCTTTTTTTTCGCCTGTTAAAAAGTGATCCGAAATATCGAATACTTTCAATAACCAGTATTTTGCGGAAAGTAATTACGTTATTATATAATTTCCATATAGGTTTACTCCATTTGTAAAAGGAAGCAGTTGGCAATAATAATGTAAGGTAGAAAGTTATACATAAAGGCCTACGCTGCGTTACGCCGAAGTTTATAATCCCATTTAAATTTAAACCTTCGCTAATTACCGAAATTAACGCTATTTATGTTAGAGTTATATTTATAAATAACTCGAGGTAATATAACCGTTTTTTCGAACTAATAACATCCGTTTCTTCGCCGTCTACCTAATACTAAAGAATAAAACGATCGATTTATTAACCTAAGCGACTTAATTTATTTTATTATCAAGCGGTAAAAATTTTATCGCTTAATTAAAAGGCAAAGTAACGCCTTTAGCTTTCTTTAAATCAATAAGCTTTTTCGCCATTTCGCAATTTTTTCAAGCAGTACCCGTTATTACTAAATTCCTTTCGCGTAACTGTAAAAACAGGTATAACAAAAAGAAAGAGTTATCGAGGAATATATAATACGGAAGGTCGTAAATGTTTTTAAGCTTATCGACGAGGAAAACAACTACCCGTTAAGTTAGATTCAACGAATCATTACCCTTTCTGTCGATTTTTCTTCTTTTCGCCCGTAAAACGCTAACAAAACCTCCGCCTTTGCCTAGATAGTAACCTGTCCATACCAAAAATAGCTCGTAATAAGCCAAAACCCAAACTTTAAAACCCGTATCGTCGGCTTTATTTGGGATAATGGTATTAAAAAACGACTTTTTGCAATACCTTACAATATATTCATCTACGGCAATATTACTCCCTAGGACAGAAAATTCGCGTATTATTTTTAGTACCTATTCAGCCCTTCTATTACAACGTTCGAAAGGTAGCCTAGGCTAACGATCGTAATTCCAAACCCGAAATCTTCGATAAAAAACTTTCCATCGATCGCAAGAAAAAAAAACAATAATCGGGTAATACGGCAAAAAGTCCAAAGCCATGTAATACGTATTAACTGATCTTTTCTTATAATTATACATAAATCAAGGCAAAAAAAAAAAAAAAAAAAAAAAAACCAAATATAGCTTTTTAACATACGTGTCGTGTTACATGTAGCTACAAAAACGTGGATTTTTCTTATTTTATTCGAGCTCGAGGCTATTCGTTTATTACACCCATTTTTAACTAACTAATGTAGCATATAAAAAAAACTGTAATAAAATAGATAACAACGGCTTTACTTTAGCGTTACGTTTGTCGATAATTAATAGCTCAAAGTAAATCCCAACTAATAAATTAAGCGGCGCGTTAAAGCGGAAGATAACTTTATCTATAGGGTTTTCTTCATACGAATCGGGGTTAAGTTGTACCGTAGAGGTTTCTAATTCTATTTTAGCGTCTGCAGCTTTCCGTTTTCGTCACATTTTGTCCTAGTTTCATTCGGCAAATTAACAGAAAATGGAGTGTTAAACGGAAGAAAAAAACAGCAATATCGTTGACGTCAACACTGAAAACACCTTCGCACCCGCGTTTCTGTGAAGTAGCGCAACCTAGTAGAGCTTTAGTGGATCTACAGTGGACCTAAAGTGGGCTTATCTTCCGTTTTAGGCTAAGAGCCCACTAAAAAATTGTTGCAACTAACTCCTTGTCGCCCCCAAGCAGATATCTGACACCTGCAGCTAGTTATTCAATACAACACAACTGATGTCCCCTATGTCCTCGGGTGCTAGAAGCCTACACAATAAGCGCTAGCGGCTTTCGCGCTAACCATATATGGAAGAAGGTCCACTTTGGGCTCGATATATGGGAGGAACGCGGGTGCGAAACGGGTGCAACGGTTTGCAACAGTTATTGCAACTAGCTTTCTGTCGTTATTAGCTATTAGCAACCGCGTTTTTGACTAGTTTTAGGTGTAAAATGGGGAAGAAACGAACAGCTTCAGACGTTCCAATAGAGCAACCTCCCTCCACTGCCCAAATCGCCCCTACTGCTGCCCACGCAAACCCTACTGATAAGGGTACCCTCCGCCCGAACGCGCCGCCGAATCCATCAGTTGGAAGCCATTTCGAGCCCTTTTTCGTTGATTTACGCGATCCTTACGTTAAAGCGTTACCTGCTACGCCGCTAGAGTTAGTGAAGTTATTTATACCTATATAGATGGTGGAAAAATGAGTACGATATACGAATACCTTCGATCCCGAATATGATAAAGCAAAGCCCTATTCGCGAGCCCATCAGTGGTATCCAACGGACATTAACGAAATATATCTATTCCTTTTCGTCCTGTTATATATGTGCGATTATCCTGAAAAATTGATAAAGCTATATCGGAGAAACTTACCGGAAATCCCATATTACCCCGTTACTCGCTTCTTTACCCGTAATCGATGAAAAGCTTTATATCGGCGTTTTCGTATATAGGATCTTTACGATCATCCCGAATTACCCCTTTAATACTGTAACGAATAGTTAGATTGGATTTAAAGCGTTGCGTTAAAGCTGTACATACCTGGTTCCTTTATTGCTGTTAACGAAAGCATCGTCAGATTCGATAAAAAGATCTTTTATAAGACAATAATCCCGAATAAATCCGACCTTACAGGCTTTAAGATATGGATTGTTACAGATTACGGTTATTTCTGCTTATAGACGTAGCATTATCCGCAGAAAAATTAAGGCCCTATAAGTATACAACGGAAAAAGCGTCCAAAGAAAAGTAAAGTGTTAAATAATAACGATCTTTTTAATAGTACGCAGCGTATGGTCTTTGTTTTCGTTAACAGGCTTAGGGCTATCCACCCCGGACTTTATTATATATTCTTCGATAACTTATTCTTTTCGCTATATTTGATTTCGCAGCTTCGTAAAAGGGGGATCGTATTAATAGGTACCGTACGAAAGGACAGTAGAATCGCTGAACGCCTAATTGCGTTAGCAAAACGCCTAGTTTCGGAGTTTCCTTATAACAGCGTTATAGAATTTCCTTTACCTAATAATAAGGTAAATCAAATCGCCTAGTCTGATATGTCCTTGTTGTTTTTCCTTATTTTATTATACCTTAAAACTAATGGTATCGAATTAGTTCGCGTACGCTTAAAGCAAGGAAACAAATAGAAGAACTTTGTCTGAAAAGCCTTTAGAAATTAGGAAGAAATGGCGGTTATGATACTTCGTATGGCCTTCGATTATAATTATCATATAAACGGCGTTGATGTTAGTAATCAAAGGCGGCATAACTTTATATGGGATTATTATTTGCGCAGAAACGCAGGTTAAGCTGTTACCTTTAACTTTCTGCTTTACGTTATTATTACGAATTGCTTCATTCTTTAGGAAAGAGGTTAACCCAAGTGGAAACGATATGAAAACGTTATTAATTTTCGCAGAGATTTCGTAAAGGAAACCTTCGAGTATTTCGCGAACGAAGCTGGCAACAGGAAGAGTGTTTCAGAGAGTACCTCGCGTAGTGGCGCTGTACAATTCCTTTAGAAAATCACCGAAGGGTCTTAACGAAGAACCTTAGCTACTGCCAGGCTTGTTTAGGCAATACCTGGCTAGGGTAACGCCGAGTTGGCCTGAAGGTGGCAGGAAACGGCGTTGCAAATCGGGCTTCAACACCACAGATGCGCTCTCGTTGCAATGTGTGTGATGTGCCGATTTGTACCACTGACATATGTTGGTACAAATATCACTGCAAAAAATAGGTGTAAATGGATGTATATTACTATAGGCTAATTTGATTGGTTATTAAGGTTCCATTTTTCGAAGAGCACGGACCCAAAAAGCAGCTAGCGCTTATTGTGTAGGCTTCTGGCACCCGAGGACATATCTGACACAATCTTGCTAAGAATGCCAAGTGTTAAGAAAATGAGTGTGATGCACGCTTCAGTACTAACAGCTCCAAGCGCACGGATGATTTTTAGAAGGAAATGGTGAAATCTCTCGAGTTGGCCGGATGATTGCAACTATTCCTCAAGCCGACAACATGGAGACACCTGCCTTTCCGCTGGTGGCGCCCAGCAAGCTGTGCCTCGCGGCGTTGAACTCGCTCTTGTCATCGCTGGAAGCGGCCGGGAACGAGCACAGATCGCTCATGCCTCCCCAGACGCTGAGAAACCAACGAGACCGGTTCAAAATATGGGCCGGCAATCTTGGCGCGCTCCAGGAAGGGCGAGCTTCGCTCGACTTTCGACTTCGGGAGTCGATCCTCATGCAGTCGGCCGTTCACAAGCTCCTGAAGCAGTTGGAGGACACGGTGAAGAGAAGTAGGTCGGACCGCGCTGGGCGCGATGGCAACAGGGCCCTGACTGTGCAACAGGCATCGATGTAGTCCGCCGCGTCAGAAAGCCACTCGAAGAGTCGTTGACTTCGCCTGACGAAGAGAAAGACTCGTGGGGAGATTCCGGCGACGAAAGTAGCTCAGACGAGCAAGACGGCATTAACACGCGAACAGAGTTGGGACAGAATACCATTGCAATCGTGCAGATTCTCTCGGACCTGTTCCAGCTTTCCTTCAAGATCAGAAACCCTGCAACGCGCTCCAGCGGACAATCCGTTATAAAGCCGCTTCTCTTCAAGAAGACGGTTCTTGTCGACGACGACGACACAGCCGTGGATCTACTGGCTTGTTTTGCAACATTTGACCGCGCCCACGTCGAAGAGGCGTTCCGTGAGCTGCGACGCTCTGTCCGCGGAAGACCGAGACTGAAAGATGTGTACCTTGCTCTTGATTCTCCGGCCGATAGCAACGCCGGTGAAACGAGCCCGCCGCCGGCAGCTTTTGGTGGTCCGGTAATTGAGCCAGAAGAGGAGCTACAGGGTTTCTTGATCGACCGCTGGAGTAAATCCTTGACGAATCGTCGCCGATATTTCGCCTACTGGGAAAACCATGCGCGGAAGCTGGCCAGGGAGGACAAGGAGAAGGCATTGGACCAGGCCGATTCAAAACTGCCAGACTGGATAGAGGCGCAACCTCGCTCCATGCCAATGCCGGCTGCTGCTCTTACGACCGCCGTCATAGCTCCGGCAGCGGCGGCGCCGAGTCTGGCCGGGAAGACCATCCTCTCCGGGACTGAGGGGTCCACGTACGAACGGAAGCTGGACGATGAAATAGACACCCATTCGGTGGTATCGTACGCGTCGACGACATACGACATTGACGGCACCGTCGCGGACCTGCCCCGAGCTCCTCCAGTCAAGACAGAGTTCCAGTGTCCGTACTGCTGGGTCACCTGCCCGGCGCGTCACGCCAAAGGCAAATCTTGGCGGTCAGTTGATCTGTTTCCTGTGTTACGGGCTACGTTTCTCCGCATGGCTAACCCGGGTTCTGCAGGGAACACATCCTCCGCGATCTTCAGCCGTACATGTGCACATATGAAGAGTGCTCCGACGCCGACGCCCTGTATGCGAGCCGGCCGGCCTGGCTGGCACACGAGGCAGATGTCCACCGCCGCGTGTGGCGCTGCTTCGCGCACTCGGAGCCGCTCTTCACGTCACAGGACGCACTGCAGCAGCACCTGGAGGCCGAGCACGGCGCGGTGCTGGACCCGGCCCAGATTCAGGAGATGGCCAAGCGCAGCCACGCGAGCACGGTCGACCAGCGGGGCGCGTGTCCCTTTTGCCAGTCGGCTGGCCCGTTCAAGAAGGGTCTCGCGAACCATATGGCATTCCATATGGAACAACTCGCATGCTTCGCGGTGCCACGCAGCTCCGGTGCCGACGGCGACGCATCGTGCGGGAGCAACACAAACACGGCCCAAGGCGGGCTGTCCGCCGCCTCTTTGGCGTCGGTTCCGCTGGTCTTCTCAGACGCCTCGTCCGGGGATGTAGATGGGCCGGCCCCACATAGCGATGAGGTCAGGTCGGTCGCCTTCTCGCCAGACGGCATGCGAGTTGCGTCGGCGTCGGGACATCCGACTGTCAAAATCTGGGATGCGGTGACGGGCGAAGGTATCAGGACACTCAAGGACCGTGTCACTTCCGTCACCTTCTCACCCGACGGTAAGATGCTCGCGTCAGCTTCGGACAATGGGACGGCACGGCTCTGGGATGCGGCGACAGGCCAGTGTTTCATAACGCTCGGGGGCCATAGCGGTCGTGTTACTTCTGTCACCTTCTCACCCGACGGTCGGATGCTCGCGTCAGCTTCGGACGATGGGACGGCACGGCTCTGGTATGCAGCGACGGGTGCTTTGCAACAGTCGCTAAAGGGCCATAGCGGTCGTGTTACTTCCGTTACTTTCTCACCCGACACTAAGATGCTCGCGTCAGCTTCGGACGATGGGACCGTCAAGATCTGGGATGCGGCGACGGGCCAATGTGTCGGGACGTTCGAGGACTATAGCTGGGTCGATAATACTGTTAAGATTTGGAGTACCGCTACAGGCTTACGTGCTATGATGTTCGAGGGCCATAGCAGTTGGATCGGGTCGGTCGCTTTCTCACCCGACGGCCAGCGGCTCATCTCGGCCTCGGACGAGGGGACTGTCAAGATCTGGGATGCGGCGAGAGGCCAATGTGTCGGGACGTTCGAGGGCCATAGCAGATCAGTCAGGTCGGTCGCTTTCTCACATGACGGTAGGTATCTTGTCTCAGCCTCAGAGGATAGGACCCTTAAGATCTGGGATATGGCGACGGGCAAATGTGTCGGGACGCTCGAGGGCCATAGCAGGTCGGTCAGGTCAGTCACCTTCTCACCCGACGGCCAGCGTCTCGTCTCGGCCTCGGACGACGGGACTGTCAAGATCTGGGATGCGACGATAGGCGAATGTGTCATGACGATTGAGGGCCATAGCAGGTCGGTCAGGTCGGTCGCTTTCTCACCTAACAACAAACATCTTGCTTCAGCTTCGGACGATGGGACCGCACGGCTCTGGGATGCGGCGACAGGCCAGTGTTTCATAACGCTCGGGGGCCATCGCGGTCGTGTTACTTCTGTCACCTTCTCACCCGACGCTCGGATGCTCGCGTCAGCTTCGGACGATAGGACCGTCAAGATCTAGGATGCCGCCACGGGCAAATGCCTAGACACGAACCGTCACACCCCGTCTTCCTCCTGGCTCGGAATGTTCCCGGGTCCTAGGAAAATTTCGATTGGACTCCCGGCGCCGCCGTCTAGGCCCGAGCCTCCGACTTTGGTATGTGCCCTGTCCCCAGAGAAAGAATGTTGCTGAGTTTAAAGGGATTCACTATGGAGACAGCGACGAAATTCGCCTCAGGTCGCCCACAAGAGCCAACGGGAGGCCGCCTCCGTCTGCCACGTATAGAGGATATCACAGAGCCCCCTCACAGTCCCCCTTCTCCGTTAACCACGGCTGACCCTGGAGAATCCTCTCTCATGTCAGTAGAGTAGAACTAGGTTTAATATGATAATGTCCGGGAGTATGTCAATTTCAGTTCTCTCCTATATAATGGAGCCTAAAAATCTAGCACGTTGCCCTGCAGCTTTGATCGTCCCTCTTGTACGCCGGCCAGCCATGGTCCTGGCTCTTTCGAAGCATTCACCCTTCTTAACCGCCTTGCCCGTCCTTGGAGACGCACATTGTCTTGTGCGCCTTCCAGTCCACCCTCTGGTACTCTTTCCCACAGTATGCCGCAACTTTAACCGCCCGCATCTCATCGTCTCTTCCGTCTTCCCATATACTCTGCAAACCATGACTTCCACGCACCCCTAACCCTCTTCTGCAAGTTCAGACATCAGCTCCTGAATGTCTTGTCGCATCTGGCCTTCTCATTCGTCCTTTCCACATATACTGCTCAACCATACCCCCCACAAAAGGATCCCTCGCCCTATGGAACCAAGACATGGTCGTCTGCAAGACATTTACGGTAGGCAACCCGCAGATTCCGCAAAAAAGGATTGGAAGCAGCGCGACAGGCCATCTCGTGTTCTTTCATAATGGGCCGCACCGCTGACTCTCTAAAACACCACGCTGACTAAGCGACTGAACATAGTGTTTCAACCAGCTTCTGAACCTCCCTTCAGTGATAGAAATATTTTCAAACTCCAAGCTAGAAAGTGGATTCTAATCTTCGTTCCTTAAGGCTATTTTCTAAGCAAGTCGCTTGCGGTTTGCGTCCCCCTGTAAGCGAAATGCTACTGGATCACAAAGTCTCAGCTAGCAGGGGGGTGCGCTAGCACCCCATATACGGAAAGATTCCCTCTGATCGGAACATAATGTTTCGTGACTAGACTACATTAAAGATCAGTACGCGTTGCAAGAGCGTACGCAACTAGCCATCGAATATAACATAACTGATGTCCCTATATCTAACAATTAAGAGTTTTATTCGCTTAATTCGCGTTATTCCTTAATTGATTAGCTGTTGCTAAAACGATATAGGCTGTACATTAATAACCATTATTTATATACTGAGCTATAATAACGACCGCACCGTCGACGTCCGCAATTATTCATAATAGCCTCAAGGACTGGAACAAATTTAAGGACAAATTTAAGACCAGAGTTAAGGGATATGATTTGTGGGACTATATTAACTTTGAGTAGAACTTTTTATAGCCTGTTAAACTTATAGCGCTCGATATAACCTTTTATTTAAAGAGATAAATTCGCCAGACGAGGCAGAAAGTTAATGCATCTTTCGAAAGAACTTTACAAGTCGAAGAGGTTGATCGAACTCAGGTTATCCGACAAATATTTTCGAAATAACAACCGAAGGCAGATAAGCTTATAATCAGGTCTTTACGACTTACATTTACCAAGATCGGGAATATAAAACCTTTCGAAAAAACTGCAACGAGTTTATAAAATGGGTCCTAGATAGCGTTTCCCCATCGATTAAGCGGATATACTTAAGCCAAGATGACGATTTTAACGGCTGGTACGTTAAATTATAACAACCCGGAAAGGTTTACAACAGTTGAATGCCAAGCATGTGGCAAGGCGAAAGCCTTCCGATTAGAATAGCAAATCGACATCGATTTTACAGAGTTCGAAGAAGACCCGGAAGGATATAAATACGTTATATTTGCGATCGATAGGTACTTAGGCTTTATTTAGGATAGTTACTCTGAAAATCGAAAGCAAAATATATATAAGAACACAGCCCCGATAGGTCTGCGGCTAGTAGCCAACCAGCCACCAACCCACATGCTAGTACAAATAACCGTCTGGTTACCTCAGCTAGCTCAGGCCTCGCTCGCTAGTTCTCCAATTTTTTTCAAAGTGTTTCAATGTACTGCGCCAAGACGCCACCCTTATTAAAAGATCCCGTTACTAGAGTTTAATATAATGGAATATGGGCAATCGTTAAAAAACTTACTAAGTATAGGTACTTTTTACCTTTTAAAAAAACGTAACGGTAAAACAGTTAGCTTATGCCTTTATCCGATAATATTTCGATAAACATAAGATACAAAAAAAAATTCTTAAATAAAGATAAGCTTTTTATATTAAAATTTAATATTAGCTTTTTTAAGTAAATAAACGCCAAGGTTAAATTCTTTATAACATATTACCTACAAACAAAGAGAGAAACAAAACGTTTAAATTAAATGTTGGAGTAATATTTAAGAAGCTACATTAATTACTAGCAGGATAACTAGGTTAATTTTTTTTCCATTAACCCAAGTGGCCTATAATACCTTTGTTACCGAAAATATAGGTATTTTTTTTATATAGCGGTATACGGATATAAAGCAAAGATTTAACGTTTAAGGCAGTTATTCGACGAATCGCCAAAATTAACCGCAAAAGCTTCTCCAGTAGAAATAGTAATAATTAAAATCTAGGTAGTATAAGTCCGCCTACAAAATAAATTACGATTTTTCTAACAAAAAATACCCCAATATTACCATAGGAAAAGAATTATGAAACTAATTTTGTCGAAAGGAAATAAAGTTTACCTGTTACGCTAAAAACGAAATACAACTTTAAACATTTCTCAAATTAAAATAAAAAGACCTAGTGATAAGCTTAAGTTTAAAGCTTAGTTTATTTAAAATTGATAAAGCTACTTCCAAAACTAATTACCGACTGTTATTACCGAAAAAGGATAAAAATATATCCTGTTTTTCCTTTTTTTTTTTTTTTTTTTAAAAAAACCCCGTACCTAAAAACGCTTTACTGGAAATTAATTTGGAAATCGAGAAAGACAAGGATAGGTACGAAGTTAAACGAATACTGGACTTTAAGGTAGTTAAAAATAAAGTTCAGTATTTGATTAAACAAAAGGATTACCTATACGAAAAAAAAAATTTAGGAACTTTTTAAGCACCTAACAAATGCGAAAAATCTGATTAAAACGTTCTACCGTCATAATCCTGACCGACCGACTCTAATACGGCCAAGGTCGTAGGCGATAACGGCCCGGTATCCAGATTTAACCTTGGGTCGTTCGAATCGAAAAAAATAAAGGTTTCCGCCGTAACGTCTATTTTTAAAGCAAGCTGCGTTCGTTCTGTTTTTATACGACGCTATTCCATTTTTTCCCTTTCCTTATTTAACTTTTCTTGTTCTTTTAATTTGTTTACGGAGCGAAGCCTGCGGCGAATTATTTTTATATCCTGACGTTATAAAAAGTCTTATTAACGGCTTAACCTAATTAATTTAGCTATGTTTTTTGTTTGCAGTTGCTATAGGTTCAATAGTATTTCCTCGGCAGCCCGTTTCTTACGATTAATCCGCGCCTTTTCGGACCGGATATTTTGTAACGACTTCAGAAAAATATTAATAGCCCTATAAGGTATATTGGCATTATAATAATGCAGGCATTTTTTCGCCCCTTAACTATTTTACATTCCAACTTTAAATTTTCGTAACGTTTACAAGGTATAACTAAGTATTTAAATTTTAAAATAAAATAAAAACCCAAGTTTTTTCGACTTTTAGTAAAGAATTTAACGCGTTTTTGTAGTAGACCTGACATAATGGTAAATTAAGAACTATAGGTTAGGAGAAACAAAAAACGAAAAAAACGTACCTATTTTATCTTTAGGGATAAAGATTTCGAGAGGAGGGAAATGGTGTTACGGATTAAGATTTTCCGTCTGTCTGCGGGAAACTAAAAGAGAGAATAACCTCGGGTCGAGTAAATTTCGGTGCCAAAAATAGTCTTTGCGGGGACTATAGAGGCACTACAGAGATACCACAGAGTTACTATAGAAACCAAACGGAGGTTATATTAAAAAAAAGAATATATAAAACTTTATTGTTTCCTTGTAAATAGCTACCTACTTAGTTTTTGTTCTTTAGCTATCAATCTAAGTCTTTAATTAAAGGGCAACGTTCTGGGATTAAGGAAAAAGTCCGCAAATCTCTTTAATAAACAAATTACTAAATCATTCTTCGCTTTATTGTTACCTGCAAATCAAGAACCCATTTCGGATACTGCTTATACCTCTAGGTGGTTGTATGACAGGTTCATTACAGGACCTTACGAATGCCCGGCGCCTTTTAAAGAACTTTTACCATCAACGCCGGAAACGCCGGGATTGAAAGTACTCCAGTTTATGTTACCAAGAAATGGCCAGTCGGCAGGCATAGTAATTTGCGCCAACGTAATCTCGGCTTCAAACTGTTATTGCTTTCGTTTTAGACGTTCGAACTTTTTTATCGTTTCTGTATTTTGGATACCTTTGCGTAACATTTCAATTTTACGTTTTCGCAATAATTTTTTGTGATTTCGTAGCCGGAATAAACTGCCGAATAATTCGTTAAGATTTTGCTGCAGCACGATAAAATAACGTTCATGTTTATTAAAACGTTTTTAGATTGTAAACACCTTTTGTTCGGCAAAACCTTTTTAAAGATTTAAACGATCCTTTTTATTATTAGCCTTTAATGTTCCGATTCCGAAGAACTAAGAAGATTGCAAGAATTACCGTATTCGGTATAGCGCGTACATTTTCCAGAACTGAAATAAGCCTTGCAAGTTTTGTTTTTAAACTTGTAGCGAAAATAAGAAATGTTAAATCATATGTCGAAATTAAGACGATCGATTCGTATTAATAGAACTAAAACGTTTTTACGTTTACGGAATTTCTGTTTTTCGATACGACCTGATATAACTGTTAGATAATAGAAAAGAATATGTAAAAAGGGAAGCTATGTACTAAATAAATACGATAAATAATTAATTTTTCAAGGTAAAGATCCTGAAAAGAGGAAAATCGTGTTATAACTAAAGGGATTTGGCATGTAAAAAGACGGTCGGAGGAAATGGGATATATTTCCGATATAGATTTTAAGTTACGGAATTGGCTTAAACTAGCTTAACTTATTTAATTGGGCTAATAAAAGCTTAACGGTTTAAGCCAGTTAAGCTAAGGCGATAGTTTAAAAGGCTTTACAGGACTTAAAGGGGATTGCTTAGTATAACCAAGTTTAAGACGGCTTAAACCCGTTGAACCAAGATTAAGAGATATACATTTATTATTTCCTATAGTTTAGATAATAACGTCTTAGATAAGCTCTCCAGATGGACAAGCTCTCCGGATGATTTTTGGCACATCTTAGCTACCCAACTTCAATTGTTTATTTCTCAACACCAACAATATAGAGCGGCTTACGAAAAACGCAAGAATGAACCTAGCCGTTCAGGCTAAGAAACTAAATCTAAAACTTAGTTATGCGACACTTAGTTCTATCTATGAAGTTTCTTAATTTACTTTGCATGAACGATATACCGGTACACCTTTTATCAGCGATTATATACCCAGAACGCGAAAATTGACGCCGACCGAAAAGAAATCCATTGTCGACCGCATCTTCGACCTAAATACGCGAGCATTTCCTATCCGGCTTTAGCATGTTAAAGATATGGCCAATATACTACTGGCCTAGCGCGTTATAGGACGCGTTAGAATTAAATAGGCGTCGAACTTTGTTACACGGCAACAAAAACTTCAAACGCGTTTAAATCGGAAAATCGATTATTAGCGGATCTTGTCCGAAAATCTAGAAACATTTCGCAAATAATTCGAGCTTATTCGGGCTACAATCGCGAAATACGGCATTGTAAAAGAGGATATCTACAACTTCGACGAAACTAGATTTTTGATGGGACTTTTTATAGCAACGGGCATGGTAATTACCAATGCCGAAAGACGTAAAATACCTAAATAAATGCAAAAAGGGAATAAAAAATGGGTTACAGTTATTTAAGCTGTTAATTCCTAAGGTTAACCTGTGCCGCCATTTGTTATCATAGCGGGAAAAAATTATTCTAAGTTTTGGTACCGCGATAACTTATTACCAGTAGCCGATTAAAAACTCGTATTAATTAATAATAGCTGGACAACAAATAAATTAAGTTTCGAATAGATTTAGCATTTTAATAAGCATACTCGGACGCGTACGAAAGGTTCCAAACGTTTCCTTATCCTCGACGGCCATAAAAGCTATCATTCGATGGAATTCGAAGAATATTGCGCCAACAACAACATTATTACACTTTGTATACCCGCGTATTTTTCGCATCGATTCCAACCTTTTAACATATCTTGTTTGTCTATTTTGAAACGTATTTATTTGCGGTATATCGAAGACCTAATGCGACGCCATTATACCTATATTACTAAAGAAAATTTCCTCGCCGGCTTTTACGACGCGTTCTAAGCTGCCATGACGTCCGATAACATCAAATCTAGATTCGCGAAAACTGGTCTTGTTCCATTCGATCCCAATAACGTTTTTTCCGAATTGGAAGTTCCTCCAGTTGTACTTACGCCGACCGTCTCCCCGTTAACCTCCGCCGGTTCTATTTTACCCCCCGCAAAGATCCCTAAGAATATTAAGGAAGTAACGCGGCAAGTACGTTACTTGCAAAAGAAGATTGGAAACTAACAAGGTGATTCGTTAACTAGAATAGCTGAATCGTTTAATTTCTTGACCAAAAGTTACTTATTAATATGTTACGTCCAACTAATGTGGAGAAGGAAATATGCTAAGAGGATTGTCGAGATGGCTTCAATTCACTTAGGCGCAACGGATATATCTCGGCTAAAGACCTTATGTGCCTGGTTGTGCTTGGATTTGATGGATATGGAACATATCTATCTATAACCACCATAGGAGGATATGCTTGGATTTGGTGGATATAGAACATATCCAAACATATTTATTACAAATGCAAAATAGGAAGAATATATATAAACCAGTAATTTCCTATATAAATAGTGCCCAGATAGATTCGCGTTTTAGTTATTAATTTAAGTTTTTAATTAAAGGTAACGTTCCGCGATTAAGGAAAAAGTCCGTAAATCTGTTTAACGAACAGA
This sequence comes from Monosporascus sp. mg162, assembly GCA_004155945.1. Classification (NCBI taxonomy): domain Eukaryota; kingdom Fungi; phylum Ascomycota; class Sordariomycetes; order Xylariales; genus Monosporascus; species Monosporascus sp. mg162. The sequence goes on along the minus strand of QJNY01000408.1, from coordinate 3,624 downwards.
CTACTGAATTATTTTTCGCCCTATTGTTATCTGCAAATTAAGAACTTATTTCGGATACTGCTTATACCTCCAGGTGGTCGTATGACAGGTTCGTTATATTTTGATAGCTCCTTAATTAATAGCCGACGAATAGTTCAAGGCCCAGTTCGGTATAAGCTTTCCTGAACCCAATAAAGACGATATCACAGAACGGCGTTTAGAAGATAAACGATATACCTGATCGCCCTTATTAGCAAGCGATTAATAACTGGATTAAAACATCCTACTCCCTATTAAAGAAATTCTTTCTTTGATCGACAACATGGCCTTTTCTACTATTCGGTCTTAAGGAGGACCTTCTTTTTTTCAGCAATAACCTTCCCCGGCTTTTAAAGAAATCATTAAGGTTCAGGAAAACGAACCGGAAGAAGAAGAAGAGGAATCCGATAGCCCGAAAGCCAAGGAAAGAGAACTTATGATAAACGACAAACTGCGTATCTTGATAACTAAATTCTAGACGATAAAAAGGGAAAATGCTAAACTTGCTCAATAATAAAGGTTTTCGATATTGCTTTTATTCGGCGCGAATTAATCCTGCGAAAATATTATTTTCCTTTTTGCTTATTATGAGATACCTAAAATTAAGGGCTATAAGCCAACCTTCCTCAAACCTTACGACGGTACTATAAATATAAAAGGATTTTTAGTTCAAACTAAATTACACCTTAAGTTTTACGAAAGCTTTTTAACGGAGGAATATTAAAAGGTATTGGCTATTTCCTAGCTGCTTGCAGGAAGAGTTTTTTTTATTGTTCCAGCCAATTATAAAAAATTATTTCGAAAGTTACCTTAACGAATCTTTCGACTTTACTAATTATATCTTCGGAAATTACGAACATTTAAAGGAACGAATGCGAATTTTGTTTAAAGACCTAAATAAGGAGCAAAATGCCGTTAAAAAGCTGCACCTTTTCCAGTAGATAAAATCAGCAGCTAAATATACGACGGAATTTAATCGCCTTACAGCAACTTCCTACCTATCGAAAAGTACCTTATTTTACCCTTATTACGATGGCTTAAAGTTATAGGTTAAAGACGAGATGTATAGGGTACCCAAGATAAGGCCTTTCCAGGATTATATTAATAAGGCCATTATTGCCGACAAACGTACCTTTAATAGGTACCTGGAGAAAAAAAAGTCTAACAGAAAAAGGGACGATCGAAACTTTAGCAGCAAACCTTCAGGCAACAAAAATAAGGATAGGACCCAGAAAGAAGCGAATACCACTTTAAAGGAGTCTAAAAAAGACAAGTCGAATGTTAAATGCTTTAACTGTAGCAAAAAAAAGGCTATTACAGGAACGAATATTGTTTTCCAGCCAAAAAGAACTTTAGGAAAAAAAGGCATTCCTTAAAAGAAGGCCCGAACGGCCGAATAAGAAACAAATAGTAAAAGCGAAAAAGAAAAAAAAGCTAATTTTACTTTTTTCCAACAAGAATATACTATTGCGACGACCTACTATAAACCAAACGGCAACCCAGAATACGAGCGTTACCCGATTTGCCAGAATTAAACATCCAAAGCCTGTAAGTATTATCCCGGATAACCAGCTTCCAGATTAGCCATAGCGCTAGGATGCAAATGTTATTTGGATGTACAGAAGTACGAAGTACATAACGAATATGGCTAGATGCACCCTTAATCCAGCAATTATGGGCAGAGAATTCCTAAATCCAGTGAACCTTTTAAACGAGCGGTATATTTCAAAATTAAAGCCCTTAAACAAGACCCTATTAATGGGCACGGTGTCTTTTATTTTTCGGCCTGTAACGATAACGATTGTCCAATTTTACTTTCGAGCTAAGAAAGATAACGATTATCGGCCCGGTTAGAATGAAGAAACTTTTACAGAACCTGATAAAGGTTGCAGATGTATCGAGATTCCCTAATGGCCTGATTACTCCCGATCTTCTTATTTGCATTCCGAATCGGATTAAAGCCGAAAAGCTATTGTTTAGGGTTGCTTACACTATACCCTTATGTTATGCTTGATGTATAAACTTTTAGATATGGGAGCAAACTTTGCAAAAATCTTAACTTCGAATCGAAAACCTTTTTAAACGTTAAAAGTAAAAATTATTAAGGTAAAGTGCCAGATTGGTTAACGAAAATAGTACACTTGCATAGACGATAAATACATTAAATACGCGGTTAAGAAAGCCCGCGAATAGAGACGCCTTTTAGCCAACAGAATTACCAAGTTAAAAAACGATAAAGGCTTTCGAAATTAAGGTATCGAGGAGCTATACGAATTAAAACCTTATACGAAGTAAGAAAATGATTTCGAAGCCAGATCGAAGTTCTTATTTAGTACTAAAGCCAGACCTTTAAAGCTACGATTAACCTTGCGGCAGAAAGTAACTTTATTTCGCCAACTGTAGCTGAAAAATATTATATTCCTTGGAGGTATAAGTTAAAGTTTTATAAATTACGTATAATTGATGAAAGTTTGTTTAAGTACAATAACGGACGAATGCTTAGAAAAACCGAAAAATTTCCAGTATGGATTTAAGAGCATTAAAAGCATTTTACGTTAGATATCGCCGATATTTCAAGTTATGATGTTATCTTGGGAATGCCATGGTTTGATTTTAGCAATCCGTTAATTAACTGGAAAATTCGCCAGCTTTTTTAGAACTACGAATTAATTTTTCCTAGGGAAGGAATTAAAGAAGTTTGCTATATTATCCGAGAAGCCAAGGTATTAAACTTTGACAGTATAATACCTCCAGAATATTAGCATTTTAAACGACTTTTTAAAGATAAAGAAAATTACGAACTGCTTTTATACGGACAATAAAATTATCGCATACCTATTTAAAAAGGATATTACTTTAAGCTTTACAAAATTTATTACATTAATCCAAAAAAAGCAAAGGCTTTATGGAAAGGTATATAGTTAAATCTAAAAAAAGGTTATATTTAACTATTTAAATCCCCCGTAAAATACCTTATATTTATAGTACTTAAGCTTAAGGACGGCAAGTAGAAAATCGATTAAAATAGAAATTCGGTTTATTGATGCGTGGTTGATTACCGGCAACTAAACGACATTACTATTAAGAACGGTTATCCCTTAACCTTAATGAATACTTTAAAAGAAAACGTAAGTAACACTAAATGGTTTACCGCCTTAAACCTTCGAAACGGGTATTACGGTATCAAAATTGCTAAAGCAAAAACAATGGAAAACCGCCTTTCGAATAATGTATAGGCATTACGAATGCCGAATAATGCTTATAGAACTTATTAATGCCGCGGCCAGTTTTTAACGGCTAGTTATAACCGTACTTGGAAAGCTCTTGGATAAATATATCTTTATGTACCTCGACGACATCCTCATTTATTTCGAAACGCTAAAAGAATATGCAAGGTCGAATGGGTTCAAGCCTTATTTTCCAGGCTGAGCCAAATACACAGAAAATCATTACACGATGTAATTTGCACGATAGATACTATACCCAGTACCTTCGAACACGATAACTGATCAATGGTTTTCACGGTTAGGATAGATTGATACCTCAGTCCCATAGAGCCTCACTTTGAAGCCGACTGATGCGTAGTTGCCGATAAGCTTCGACCCT